>CABHPQ010171135.1:0-17864 GCA_902168405.1 Peromyscus aztecus
CATGTAATAGTGGCCTAAAATGACCAGAACTTGACTAACAGTTGACAAATTGCTGTCTTTAATCTAAGTTTCCATCTTAATTATCTAAGATGGTTCTGTCTTAGGAACAATGAGGAAAAGCTAAATGTGAACTCCTATCCACTCAGGGAGGAAACCCCATATCTACTAAGCTTGCCAGTAAATTTTTCATATCACCAGGTTCCAATCGAGGCATATCCCATCTCTTCTTATTACTATAAATTTCCTCACTCCTTGCCTGCCTTTTAATCACTGGAGAATCACAAATGATGGAGATTGGCTCTCCTTTCACACTAGGTCTTGAATAAGTAGCTTTTACTTATCATCATTATGTCAGTAGTGACAGAGATCCAGGCAGAGCTTCATATACTGACACCAGTGGTAGCTTGAGGAGATCCCTTAATCTTTTAGGAATCTTTTCTCCAATGAAACCAGTACCTTGGCTTTGATACCAAAAAGAATTCCAATGTAAACTAATACAGAGTAGAGTTACAGATTTTATTAAATATATTTTAACAGATTTTAAGCCTGAGGGATAAGCATAAGAGAGGTATTAGGGGAGAATGTAGGTACATGTAACAGTACGCATGTGAGAGTCTCAGAGTGTCCCACTTTGTTGCTTTATAACAGTGATATATAAAATTTCGATGGTTTTGAAGCTATTATATTCAAAGAGTGAGCAAGGAGCCCAGTGATACCACAGGTGGTTTCTGAGGGGTAGTTGATCAGGTTGAAGTTGCTAAGATCACAGGACAGAGTTCATATATAGTGTAAAGGAAGTTCCCAGTCTGGTTTGAGATCCCTGGGAAATGTCTGGTAGAGGAATTGGGCCCTAACCAAGCTTCTGTGCACTATGTTACCGTAAATGCCTGTGTCTGGATGACTATTATCTGTGTCCTAAAAACTTACAGCAAATGTTGATTGTTCTGTAATTCCAGCTCCTGTACTGTCAGGGGGCTCCAGCCAGACTCTGAGATGAGGTACACATTCCCTTCTCAAGTTCCCAGTGTTTCCTGTCCTTCTAGCTCACCTCAAGTTCGCAAATGAATTTTTTATTTGCACAAGTTTTATTTTACATAAAAAATAATATGCAAAAACATGAAAGATGGCTCAGCAGGTAAAGACACGTGTTCACTAAATCCAAAGACCCGAGTTCTAACCCTGAGACATGAGTCCCTTAGGGTAGAAGGAGAGAACTAATTCCCAAGAGATGTTCTCTGACTCCCACCTGCACACTATGGCTTGATTAAGTTCACACAGAGACACTCTCATAAAAACATAAATAAATGTGATTTTAAAATAAAAAGTACAAAAATAATCAGAAAGAACTAGTTTTGATATCTAGATCCATCTGTATGTCAGTTTTCTCCTTTCACCTTTATTGAGTTTTAGTTTCTGAGCTCAGGTTATCAGCCTTATGAGACAAGAGCAGTTACACATTAGCCATCTTACTGGACCCTACTCAAACTTTGAAAAAAAAAGTTTTGTAAAAAATATACATATATGTGTGTGTGTGTGTGTGTGTTTGTGTTTGAATGTTTTGTCTGCGTGTATAAAAGTGTGTCTGCTTGATGCCCACAGACACCAGAAGAGGGTGCTGGTCCTCTAGTACTGGAATTAAAAATAATTGTAAGTCACAATGTGGGTGCTGGAACCAAACCCAGTTCTGCTGGAAGAACAGAAAGTGCTCTTAACTACTGAGACATCTCTCTAGCCTCCTTTTCCCCATTTCAAACTTTTGTGTAACTTTACTTTGCACAGAGGCCTATTTCCATGCTAACTCAGTACACAGACCACAATAAGTTTATAACCTATTCATTAGATACTAAAGTACCTCATTGTAGTTTGTACTCTCTATGAAATATTCTCTATGATTTGTCCCTTGTTTAAGTATTCTGAGCATTTGAAGAAAATCTGTTTTTGTGATAATGGCCATGTGGTTGTTGAAATAATATAGACTGGTTCTTTATTTTAATCATGTACAACAGAGGGTGTGGCTGGTATTAGTGACTTGGGTCTACACATGAATATCCCATGAAGTACATGTCAGGGTGAAGCCAATGCTCCCTTCTCATAATCATCATGGTGCTCAGTTGTTCACTGACAAACAAATTTCTTGTACACATTTGTCAAAAATCACATATTTTGTTTTTCTTAGATGTAATTAGGTGTACCCACAGGTAACTGAGAGGAATTATGAGAACATAGTTCAACTCTTTAGATTGACATCTCCAGTTATTTGAATAGAAATAACCCCAGGTGGAGAATGAAGAGATCAGACGGTAAGTTCTACCATTCATAAATCTTTGAATTTTAGTATATGTCCTGGATTTTTGTTGTTGTTTTTTTTTGTATAAAAATGGCATAAATAAATTGCAAGACTTGGGAGGTGATAAATATATACCTAGCTACCTTCCCAAGTTCAGCTTTAATGCAAAGGTCAAAGGGATCGTAAATTGTGTTTCTTTCACTCAGGTCATAATTTCAGAAAAGTCATGAGAAAAGAAATTCAAGGTGAGGTTCAAAGTCTGAAGTAGATGGCAGGTGTTACTCTAGCTCAAAACGAGAAGATGGGGTTACATTTAAGCAACTTAGGTGATCCAGATGGGAAGTTCCTGGATCAAAGGAGTCCTTAGAGACTGAAAGGGTGGAGGACTTTCAGAGGAAGCTATACCATAAACTCCACAATAGAGGACATTTTGGCTCTGAAATGCTTAACTTCTGGTTACAATTTATGAGCTAAGCATGTAAAAATACATGCCTTGCCAGTGGCCATGTCACAGAAGCAGCAGGTGGCACTTGAACATCAGGAGATTGGCCCACCATATGTCAGGCACTGATGGGTGAATCTCAGATAGGCAAGGCCCCCAGGGTTTTGGCTCCAAATGTCTCTTGCTACTGCTGTACCTTTCCATATTTGCTGCTGCCAGTTTTCTCTGGTATCTGGAATAGTGTGAATGGGTGTGGGGGGATTCCCCTCTGCTTTTAATGTAGTGTGATTATCTCATGGCAATATCCTATTCCACTAGGCATATTTACCTATGGATTATTATGAAGATAATTTCCTCTTAATCTGTACTGTTAATTGAAGCAATGCTTTTATACAATAATAGTACTAGTTCAAATATAAATTTGATTATTAAAGATTTCTAACAAATATAGTAAGGGATTAAGATAGATATTAGTTTAGTGGGAAAATTATATAGGTAAATGTAGGATGCAGTGTTTCTTCCACCCCTGATAAAGCAAGAGCTGCAGAGGATAGAAAATAAGAACAAGAAAGTGTCATGCAGCTAGGACTTATGAGTTTCTTTTGATGAGCCATATAGGCTATGGTTTAGGTTAATGACTAAGGAAAATAATCAAGCCCCAGGAGTTAGCTCAAGTTCTTTTTGATATTAGGAAATGTGTTCATAGGTCTCAGTATGCATCATAGCTAAAACAAAGCTTTAAGTAATGACTCCTTGTAACTAAAAAAAAAAAAAAAAAAAAGAATTGTATGGTTAGTTAAGATAATTAGACTGGAGTCTACAATATGAAAAGTGATACTAGTAGTCTGTTTTTCTTGCAATTATAAATACTACTGCCTATGTAAATGGCTGAAAAGCTCCTGATCTATGAGAAGTCTAAAAGATAAATGTTTAACTGTGTGTGGATTCTTGGGGATAATTTGTTTTTCACCTTTAATACATAAAATGTTTAATAATGTAAGGGAAATGGGATTACAGGCACATGCTCCCATAATCATTTTTTCATGGGGTCCTAGAATCTGAACTTGGGTCCTCATACAGCAAGAACTTTACGTGCTGAACCATCCACAAAGCCAAGGCACTTAATTCTTTTAAAGCTAGTGAGTTATTTAGTGCTAGGCATTCTAGACACATGTCTAAAATTATTTATTTACTTCTAAGGAAAATAAGTAGGACATAATTTATTTCTAAGGAAAAGAGGCACTGCAGAGGGTCCAGCCTTCTAAAGGTTTTTCATATAAATGATGATAGATTGTGAATGTGAAACTCAAAAATCTATATCTAGTATTTAAGATTACTTCATGGGATATGTCTTAATGTGGTGATATGAAAGAGGAAATATTGATGTTTTATGTAATATATTCATGTATTGATAGCAATATATTGAATCACATATATATTAAATATAGCGTAGAAAATAATGGGTTTCATTACAACATTTTCATATGTGCATGCTATTATGCTTTATTGTTCACTTTTCCTGCTTTCACTGGTCTTCATCCTCTCCACAGAGAGTATTCTTCTGCTCTTATGTGCTTCTGTGTGTGTGCATATGTGTTTTACTAAACATTTTCTCTATATGACAAACATACAAATTATGTGGTGAACTGAATTTTTAACATTATGTTAGCTTTCTAATACTCCAATAAAATACCTGAGACAGTTTATACATTAAAGGGAATGGTTGTTTTGTTTCATGATTCTATAAGCTCTATCTATTTCAAGATCAGGCTGTCGCACTTCTGGGTTCTGACAGAAACACACATCAAAGTGCTAAGCCAATAAAGATCCAGAAAGCAAGAGAGAAACAAAAGTTTATAATCCCCTTCAAGGGCATGTCCTCAGTGGCTTAAGGTCCACTACAAGGATCCTCTTCAGAAATGTTTTATCACCCTCACTAGCACCACCCTAGGTAAGACAAATTTAGCTGTGAGACTTAGGAGGACATACTTATCCAAACCATAGCAGAACTACTGGGTTTTCTCATTTAAATCCTGGGCACAAATTATTATATGCTGAGTAAGAAGTGCACAGTTGGAGTTTGGTAACTTGAAGGGTTGTCGACAGCCTTGAGGAACACCTGGCATTTTTATTTCCTCATGGGTCTTCCTCAACTGCAGTTGGTCATTTTCTACCACTACTAGCCAACCATGGCCTTGGTTAAGCAGTTAGTTCACTTCATGTAACTGGTAATGCAATTTTGAGGCAGCACACTTTGTGTTTAAGTACTTGGTCCCCAGATAGTGGTATTTTTTTTAAGAAAGTTATAGAATCGTTAGGAAGTGGAGTTCTATTGAGGAAGGGAATCTCTGGGGATGTCTTTAAGGTAAAATGTACCATCTCCACTTTCTCTTCACTCTTGCCTTCCTGCCTACTGATACAGTGTGACTAGCCACCTCCCACTTCCCCTGCCATGCTTCCTCTGCCAGAATGGACTATGTTTGCTCAAACTGTGTGTCCAAATAAACCGTTTTTTTCTTTAAATGGTTTCATGTCAGGCATTTTTTGTCATGGCGACAAAACAAATAACTAATAAAGCATGATACACACAAGTAATAGACCTGAATATCTACACCAGTTTGTACATTCTCAGTATGTGATTATTATTATTTTTGATTTAGGTCAGGGAACTATGTTTTTGGGTCTTCTTTTAGGTGTTACCTCCTTTCAGTAATTACCTTTTGATATTATGATGGTATGATAGTAAATACTGTATGAGACTGACTCAATGATAGTTGAGCCATCTTGCTTTTACATGTTAACTGCTTTGCATTCACTGATATATGCTATTGTAGATTCTAGAATGCAGCTCTCTTTAAAAGTTACAGAAGCACTTTTAAAATTGTGGATCAATCTATGTGTGTGTATGTATTTGTATGTGTATATGTATGTATGTATGTATATGTGTGTGTATGGAAAGTGTCTTATAGTGGACATTAAAGTGATGCTTCATTTTGTAAAGAAAATGCTCCTTTCTGTATCTTCGTGGATAGAATGAATGAACTAGACAAAAGGAACAACTACTTTGTGCACATGAATTAGAAATGCCTGTAGGAAGCTGAACTCTTTCTTTCACATAAAAGAGCACAACATATTAAACAGGACAGAGCCATTGTCAAATTCATTTGCAACCTTACTAAGAGGATGCAGTTAAAGCACATCTATTTCCAACTCACATGTGATAGGGATTCTCAACAATATTGTGCCAACACAGTATGAAATTCATGGTGTTTTAGCATTAGTGTGTTAGAAAACATTGTCAAGCCCCCCAAAGCCAAGAAGCTCTTGGTTGAATGGAAAATGTCATAGAATTCCTCTCATAATAGTTTATGCCTGTTACTTTTCTTTAACTGTGAATTATTAGAATGTATATGTAAATGTTTCAGCTCAGATGAAAAGGTATCCTGGCAGTTAGGGGTCAAGGAACACCACAAAGTCACAGCAGACAACAAAACTTACATGAGAGATTTATTGGGAAGGAAAAAACCAGGAGGGTGGCTAACTCTGCTCAGGTGAGAAGCAGCAGAGAAATGAGCAAAAGACAGAGTTTATATAGCTTTTCTTTTTTGGGGTGGTGGAACTTTCCAGGGTGAAGCTTTCCAGGATGGGGATTGGTGGGATTCCAAGTCCAGAGCTAGGGTTTTTTATTCTGTAGAGCAGCTATTAGGGCAGTTAGAGTGATGCGTGGGTGGAATCTGGCAATTGTAAGTCATCAGGGGAGGGGCCTGGATACTCATAAGCCTCAAGGGGCATCCAGTGTATGTTTGGTTACTTCATGTTATTTCAAGAATAGTATGTGTTATTATTGTCCAAGTTACTAAGTGACCATCACCCTAGATTCAATACTTGCATTATAGCATATGAATATTTGATATCAAAGTTATAAATATCTTATTTATTTATCTAATTCTCATTGGATAAAAGTGGAAACAATGATATGAATTAACCTGTCCAATCATGTCTTGTTTCTGATGAGGCAACCTGGTTTAAGAGATAATGAACTAAAGCCAATTGTTTTTCCTAGTTTTATGAGACACTTATGCTTCTTGCATGCATGTAGGATATAGGAAAGAATTAGATGCTATCCTCTCACGGAAGTCAGAATACAGCTCTTATTTGGAGATGAAAATTTCGAAGTCACAGGTGTAAATATGACAATTAAAGTAGTAATACTTGTGTTGCTGCTGTTTTGAAAAAGGTTCTGTGGACTTGAATCCACATGCAAAATTAAAACCCTAAATAAATTTTTCACAAAACAGAAGACCCCATGAATACTTTATTTAATGAAACCTATTATATTTGTAATTATATGAATGATATCTAAGACAGTAGAACCAGTCTTTAGACAGCTATAGTAACAGAGCAACTGGGGTTGCTTAGCAACTGGGAGGACAGAGTCAATGCACAAGTCATGACTGAATGAGTCATATGATTGGAGAGAGTGATGCATGGTGTGTTTAATTGGCTTGCACTTTTACTGAAAAAATTTGGATAGGGAGGCTTTACCTTCTTGTAGGAGGCAAGGGGGGGTGGGTTGGGTGGGAGGAGGGAAGAAGGGGATCTGTGATTGATATGTAAAATGAATAAAAATTTTTTAATAAAAAAAAGTTCCTGTAGCTGGAGGTTTCTCCCACCCTACCCACCCTGCGATCCCACAGCTGCTTATAAAATAATCACTCAGAGGCTGAATATTAATTGCAAATTCTTTGGCCTATTGGCTCAGGCTTCTTGCTAGCTAGCTCTTACAATTTAACTCAACCCATAACTATTAATCTATGTATCTCCACTTGTTCCGTGGCTTTACTTGCGGCCCAATACATGTTGCTCCTTGGACAGAGGTTTGGCATCTTCTCCTGCTCTCCTTTCTCCTCTCACTGTCTCCCTTGGATTTTCCCCCTGGCTCCATTCTCACTGCCATAGGCCAATGCAGCTTTATTAATCAGCCAATGGGAGCAACACACATTCACAGCATCCAGAAAGACATCACACAATAAGTTCCCCTTCCCACTTTGGCTATGAGTTGCATGTCTGGTACTTCTGCTGCTGTGACAGAGCCATCAAGGATGTGATGCTATTGTCTGCTTTGATTTCAACCAGAAGGGAAGGTAAGTATAAAAATGAGAACAGAAGGAAGAAAACTGCCTGAGAGCATGTCCACATTAAAGGTAGGAAGGAAGAAACCACAAAAGCACGTAAGTTCTTTGATATCAACCCATCTGTATCATGATTATAGCACGATATTGTGATGTGAAAGGAATTATGCATATTTTTATGTCAGCTTAACATTTTATAGTTGGACCTATTTGTCTCTCACTGCATAGGAAAGTTATTCAGGAATTTATTAAATGTTTAGCAGTTATTTAATTTTAATTTTTTCTCCTTAAACTGAATGCCACTTTAGAGAAATGAAGGTTTACTAAAGAGACAAAACTCTTACAGTAGCTTTCTTTTTTCTGAAAGGAATTGATGAACATTGGGTATCCCAATTTCCAGAATGATTATATTTGCATGTTTTGAAGAAAATACGTGATTCTGTCAGAATTTTATGCATCTTTCTTCTTTCAGTGGTTTCCATCACCTAAGTTTAACCAGACAATGAAAGTAAAATACAACATATTAACATTTTTAAAAACAAGAAACTGAGAGAAAAAGAGAAACATTACAACCAGATGACTTTTCTCATAGTATACTGCTATAACTTTCTTGTTACTATTGTTAATAACATCTAATTTATAAATTAAACGTTGATATACAATTTATGAGTAGGAAAAACAAATGATGTACAGTATGATATATTATCAGTAGTTTTCAACATCTCCTGGGTGTCCCTGGATGTATCCCCCATATTAAAAAAAAGAGTCTAGTGTGTTATTAACAAAATAATCAAAATTTCTATAATCCACCAAATTATAAGAATCACGAAACATTCAATTCAGTTAACTGCTGATGTTTTTAGCTTCTTTTACTTGAGGAAATAAGTAGGCTACTATCTAACACATGCATGTAGCGCTGTGATTTCTACTTCAATTTCCTTGAAGACATAGATTCCAATCATGGCTGAGGAGAGAGTTCTGTGAAGTGACCTAATACAGGGAGGTCATAAAAACCTAACAGAAATTTATTATAAAATAGCCAGTAAACAGGATTATCTAAGGACTCAAGAGTGTGTGGCAGAAAGATCACCACAAATTAAGGACATCCTTAGCTATATTGAGACTGAGGTGATCCTAGGTTATATAGTGAGACAGGCTGGACAACAGACAGGGTCTCTGTCTTTTTTTTTTTTTTTGGTTTTTCGAGACAGGGTTTCTCTGTGTAGCTTTGCGCCTTTCCTGGAGCTCACTTGGTAGCCCAGGCTGGCCTCGAACTCACAGAGATCCGCCTGCCTCTGCCTCCCGAGTGCTGGGATTAAAGGCGTGCGCCACCAACGCCCAGCTGGTCTCTGTCTTAAAAAGGAGAAAAAAAAAAGAAGGAAAGGGAAGAGAAGGAAAGGAAAGGAAAGAAACATGTACCTCTGGTCTCTGGTGTTTCAGGATGAACCAACTGTATATTATTAAGTACATGGTTATTTTTAACTCTATTTTTCTTCATTCTACTACTAAGAAAAAATATTTCCAACAGGAAAGAAATATTTAAAAATCAAATTTGCAATCTGTATGCCATCTTGACTCAAATACAAATGATGACCCAAGAGCATGAAACCTCTATGCCTAGCTTAGTACTGATGCTGTTGGTTTGCTCAGTTGTACAATGTAAATGAGTAACAGCACGTGATACTAGGAGTTTCTGCAAAGATCTGAGGTTGTAAAGATGTGGGGTTTTGTTATAGAAATTAGAAGACAGTCAAGTGATGGCATACAGTTGTGTTGCTGTTGTCATTGTTTTATTTTCTCTGATTATCTTGAGGTGATCAGCATGACTCATCAGGAGACAGAAGCTGTGGGTAGAGTGATGGAGGTAATGAGAAATGGGTGGAGACTTCTGATCCTGTTATTATTGGAACTACAAATATAAAGCATTACATTTAAAAAGTGATAAATGTGGAGGTTTTTATTGAGATTTTGCAAAAATACAAATGTTAGGTGATTTTTCCACAGTGGTTAAAAACAGATCTTTTTGTCAAATGTTGGCTTGGCCCAGCTCTTTCACCTATTCTGTGGTAAAGTATATTTGCTAAGAACCTGAATATCTATCGCATGAAACTGGAGAAATCTTAACAGGTAAGTGTCTGACTTTGAGGCCAATGTCTCCGGGTTAAAATAGGACTATTATTTAGTGGATGGTGCTTTGAAGGGAACCGGGAAACAAGTAGTTGGTTGCTCTTTGACAGCTCTTACTCTTGCATGAGAATCCATGTCTAATGAAAATAGAATGGGTAAAATCTGAAACACTATTTCTGGCCCTGTATATTCTTTTAGAAATCTATCACTCTTTGCTAACAGGCAAATCCATTTTCCCTCCTATGTGCTCAGTTCAGTGGTTGGCATTTGGGACTTGATAAAGTGCCCCTTTGCATATATCATGGTAGACATTAAATGTTAAACCAGGAGCCACTTGAAATATTTTGTGCAAGTATTGGCTTGATTAATAGTCAAAACAGAACTGTGAAATAAATCCTTGTATCAGTGTCCACAATAATTTAGGTAGCTAAGGTAGGAAACTTTGTTTATATTGCCCAAATTCCTATTGCCAGAAATGGTCTTTTTCTCACTTTGATGAAGATATTTTTCTCATCTTGAATGTGTATGGATGGATTCTTCCTTTGTACCACCAAAAACATCAAATGAGTCAATTTTAGATGATATATTTTGAATAACTAACTGACCCAGGTTTTCTAGGGTGAATAAGTCCTGAACGGATGCTTGTAGGATTTAAATGTGGGAGGTGGTAGAATTTAAATTGCAAATATTTGTTTTATGATTCTCAAACAATTTTTCATAAATATCTAGAAAACTTGGGGACCAGGCATGTGTCAATTTTTAAATTAACTAGAAAATTTTTAGTGTCAGATATGTATCAGCTCCTGAGCCAGCTGTGCACGGGGGAGGTAGCCGAGCCAAAGAGGTAGAGTGTCTCTTGGATCCACCAAAATCATCTGAAGCCCAAACGTGTGGTTACAGTCATCAGCAGTTATTTAAACACAGTGCCTGGGAGTGACATTTGTACTAACAAATTCACGTATCATTGCTGTCATTCATTGCCAACATAAATAAGGCCACATGTGATGGCTCAATGAGTTCAGAAAAGTAGGTAAAAGTCAGGTCTCATTTCCCATTCTAGAAAGATCTACTGCCAGCTTCACCTATCATCAGTCCCAGCAGCTCCCAGGTTCTGGGTGTCCCTCTGCTGCTCAGTGTTGCCTTAGCCACAGCTTCATGATGCTGAAGGCAGCCATCATCAGTGACTGGTGAAGGGACAATGTCAAGACCCTCATATTGAGGCTTAATGAAGATAACTCTAAATGAGCAGTATGTGCACTAGACTTCCCCATTGATCCCTGGGTTGGCATTCTCCCAAGCCATTCCTAGAAAGTGATTCTCAATAACCATTTTGAACTCCAACTTCTTTGCAATATGTATTTCTAAATAAGCAGCCTTAAAGCATGCAGCTTGCAGCCTACTCCAAAGAAAAGTAGTGTGATATTAACATGCACTGAGTGTTTATGTTGTCACTGGTCTGGTGTTTCAGATCACATATGCCCATTCTTTCCTTCATCCAGGATAGCAATTTCCACTACACCAGATAGGAATACTGGAGGAGTCAGTAAGCTAACTAAACAAAAAAACTGGATAGCCAGGATTTTTTTTCCCTTTTCCCCTCCTCCATTTTTATGTGGTGTGTGTCTGAGTACACATTGGTGTTTGAATTTACATGGGTATGCATACATACACTCATGCAGACATTTGCGTATATATGTGCAGTTCCAGGTGTTTACCCACCAACCTCACAGCTCCCCAGAGTTTTCTTGAGTGCGAGCAGCAGGAAATATTAGATAGAAGGATTTAGATTGTGGAGATAAACAGATAGAAAATAAAGGATAGCCTTGAGAGGGCCTGGAACCTATTCCAACGGCCCCTGCCTGGCTCTGCCTCAGGGTATTTATAGAGATGCCAAGGGGTGGAGCAAAAGACCTCCCCCCAGCACAGTCAAGTACAGACCATCTCAAACACCTGCACTCAGGCCTGTGGTCCTAATCATTCTCTCTATGAGGACCTTCTGGGTAAAGCCACAAGGAACCTGAAAATGGGCTCCCACAGTGTAGGCTAGAGACCAACGTGTCACTCTGTCTCCCAAGTGCGTCCCCACACCTGGATTCTTATATTGGTTCTGGGGAACTCAGGTCCTCATGCTAGCATGGCAAACACTTTACTGCCTGAGCCATCTCTTCAGCTCTTGTGCCTTTCCTGTTCTTGGAACTGCTTTCTCCTTATAGGACTTTTAAAGTTAAATCACTGTGGGTATATTCAAATGGACTTTGTGTACCCTAGTTTGTATGATTTGTTGCTGTATACATTTCCTCATCTTAATTAATTTCATATTTAACTCTCATGTTCAATGTCAGACACCGGTCTCTCTCATTTTCAAATTTTGTATTTAAATATCTCTAGAGAATTTATTCTCCAAATATTATTTTCAATATCTATGTGATTCCTGGCCTGTGGAGAAGCCAAGGATTGAATTTTTTAGCACAGAATTCATTGATTCGTGGATGTCCTCTTCACCACTGATTTTTTTTCCTTTTGTCTTTCTACAGTCCATTCACATCATCAGAAACAGACTCAAAAGGCTGTCCTCTTGGGAACACGGTACCTCAGGGCCTCCCAAGTTTCAGTGTCATGAATTTCCCAGTACTCTGTCCTCAGAGCACTCTGAAAACGTGTAGAACATTCACTCCTTCAGTGTGTGTTTGATAAACTTGAAAAATCACCTTTTGCTGAATGTACTAATGTACATCACAGCATCTTCTGGAGTCCAGCTCCTGCTGTTATTTTTAAGTCCTCTTTAAATCTCAGCACCTGCCTCTGGTTATAGTCTAGATATACTCAGGGTTAATCTGGGGTAGCCTCATGGAGGAAAAAGACCAAGCAGAGATTAAGAAAATCTTCCCAAAGGTTATCTCAAGTGTTCTTGGAAAAAAATAGAAACCCGGCTTTCTGGCAAGTCTTTTGAAGTATTAAAAAATATTATTGGCTTAGTGGGTAAAGTGCTTGCTGGAATAAGCAGGAAGAATTGAGTTTAGATTCCCAGAATGCACTCAAAGCATATGGAGACAGAAGTGCACCCATCTTCAATCCCAGAGCTTCTGTGGCAAAATGAGAAATAGAAACAGAAAAATCTCTGGGAAATCATGGCTGCTCAAGCTTGGTGCACTCACTGGTGGACAAGAGATCGTGTCAAACAAAGTGAAATGCAAACACTAACCCCCAAGGCTGTATGTATTCTGACTGTGATATATATTCCATGCCATGTGTCTACCTACACCCATATGCATGGGAATGGAAAGAGAGACAGAGAAAGGCAGAGGGAGACAGACAGAGACAGAGAAATAATTAAAGATGGTATAGTTATATCACATACATCTTCCTAGATATCTCATTAAAAAGTGATTAATATTCCCTTTGAATAAAGTTAATATCTACATGAGAAGCACAGGTGCACTTATTTATTCTTTAAACCATGTATATGTATCATTCATATATATATATATATATAATATTCTACCCTCCAGACTATAGCCACAGTATAAAAGAGACATTTGCCCATCAAATAATATGTTAAACAAGTGATCACAATGCTTGATGAATCTGAAATTGAATTTGATGAATCTCAAATACTCACCATTTTGACTAACTATAAAGTACCCTCATAAACAAGTACATATGACCAACTTCATCTTTCCTTTACTTATTTAGTCTAGGAAAATAAGGCATTGTGATCATTTGCTTAACATTATTTGATGGATAAATGTTTCTTTTATACTGTGGCTATAGTCTGGAGGATAGAATTTAATGTACATAAACACTTCTATACATATGACACCTATACATGCTTTACAGAATACATACATGCATCTGTGCTTCTCACCTAGACACTAACTTTATTCAGATACTAATAAGTGTTCCAATCCCCCTTTCACTCTTCCACTCTCTCTTAGACTTTGCGTTAATTTTCAGTCAGGTTACTGTTCAGATTTACCCATTTTTAATTGAACATACATATGTATATTATTCTATAGCTTCTTTTTCCTAGATATTACTGTGATGGATAATCTCCACTATCAACTTGCCTGGTTTTAGAATCACCATGGCAATATATCACTGGGTGTGCCTATGAGGGTGTTTCCAGTACAATTTTCCTGAGAAAAGAATACCCACCATTCTAAGGATGAATGAGAAGAAAGTAAGCTGAGCACCAGCGTTCTTACATTTCTGTTTCTTGACTGTCCATGCACCATAACCAGCTGCCTCACACTGATGCCAGCATGCTATCCCCACTGTAATCCTCAACTCATTTTTTATCATTACTTTCACTGATTGCTTTAATCACCATTGTCTTACACCAAAACTATACTTTTTAATTTTTTTTAATTAATTAATTAATTATTTTCCCCAGCCCAATCACAGTTCCCCCCTTCTCCCAGTTCCTCCCACCAACCTCTCCTCTTCCACCCTTCCACCCTCCCCCTGCCATCTACTCCTCCTCCTTTCTCTTCAGAAAAAGGCAGGCCTCCAATGTATACCAGCCAGCCATGGCATATCAAGTTGCAGTGTGACAAGGCAACTCCTCTCCTATTAAGGTTGGATGAAGGAACCCAGTAGGAAGAAGAGTTCCCAAATGCAGGCAACAGTCAGAGACAGTCTCTACTCACACTGTGAAGAGTCACACAAGAAGACTGACTTACACAACTGTAACATATGTGCAAAGGGTCTAGATCAGTCCCATGCAAGTTCTCTCGTTGTCTGTTCAGTATCTGTGACCTCATATGAGCCCAAGCTAGTTGGTTCTGTGGGTCTTTTTGTGGTGTACTTGGCCTCTCTGGCTCCCATAATCCTTCCTTGACGTCTTCCACAGGATTCCCCAAGGTCTGCCTAATGTTTGGCTATAGGTCTCTGTATCTATTTCCATCAGTTACTGGGTTAAGCCACTCTGATGATAATTGGGGTAGGCACCAATCTACAAATATAGTAGAATATCATTTCATTGACTTTTTTTTTTTTGCCAGTCACATTTGGTTGTATCCTAGGTCTCCGGACTGTCCAACCTCTGGGTCCTGGCCCTGCAGCCAGTGTCAAGGGTAGGCTCCCTCTCTTGGCATGGGTCTTAGTCTGGTCCAGTTATTGTTTGGCCACTCCCATGATTTCTGTGCCACTTTTGTCCCAGTGTATCTTATAAGCATGGAAAATTGTAGGTCAAAGGTTATGTGGCTTACTTGGAGTCTGAATCTCTCCACTGGAAGTCTTGCCTAGATACAGGAGATGGCTGGTTCAGGCTCAATAT
Organism: Peromyscus aztecus; assembly: GCA_902168405.1. Taxonomy (NCBI): domain Eukaryota; kingdom Metazoa; phylum Chordata; class Mammalia; order Rodentia; family Cricetidae; genus Peromyscus; species Peromyscus aztecus. Next base: position 15,267 of record CABHPQ010171135.1, read on the forward strand.
CTCCCATTGCTAGTAGTCTTAGATAGGGGTCACCCTCATAGATCTCTGGGAGTTTCCATTGCACTAGGTTTCTAGTTCACCCCAGAGATGCCACTAATTCCAGTTGTCTTTCTCAGTACTCTCTTCCTCCATCCTTCCCCCACCTGATCCCTCCTGTTTCCATGCCCAACCACCCATTCAGACCCCTCCCCTATCCACCTGTGATATTTATTTTCTTTCTCTTTCACAGATTCATGTGGCCTCCTTGAACTAAACAATGTTTTAAAAGAAGAAATTAGACTGTTAAGTGAAATCAAGTTTAAATCTCAAATCTTCTATTGATAAAAGATTTTTGTTTTCTTCAAAGAGATATAAAGCATTCATTTGTAAATCCTCCTTCTCTCTGTATATATAGAAATATATATACAATATATATTTATATACATAATATATTTATATACATCTATATATTTATATACATATATAGAGTACACACACTATACATATATAAACATATATACACATACATATATATATGCATACATGTATATACATGTGTGTGTGTCTGTTTAAGTGCATATCTACATCTTGTAAATGTACTTGGGCACATGTGTGTGTACATGCTTGTGGAGTCCAAGGTTAAAAATCGGATGTCATTCACTATTGCTCTCCATCTTATCTTTTGGGACAAATTATTTCACTTAATCCAAACTTAAGAATTGTCTAGATTGGCTAGAAATTGCAACTGGTCCACTTGCCTAAACTCCCCATCCAGAACTAGTGTTATACACACACACACACACACACACATGCACATACACAAAAAAAATCAAATTTTTCACCTAAATTGAGTAACCTTGTACTTATGTCTCTAGACTGCTCAGATAGGTTCTAAATTAGGCATAAACAGGAGGAAATAACATGAGTTTGTCTAGTAAGCCTGTGTCCTAAATGAATTATGCTCAGATAGGTAAATGCTGGAGGGCAGCATTTCTGCAATGGCCATCAGAAGCTCTCCCTATATTCAGAAGGAATGAATCTTTTACCTGTAATTCACTTGGTAAGTTTTTGCTCCTTCTCTGATTACAGAGATAATGGAGTCAATTAATCCAGAAACTTGATCATAATTATGCACATACTTAAACAATCTTGTGAATGATATTGCATTTAGTGTTTCATTTCCAAAGAGCCAGCAGACTTAGTGTTACTTGAAGAAGCACATTAAGTTTGTGTTAAAGTGCTGTAGCTCATTCTTATGCTAGGCTCAGTTGCATGCTGAAACTTAGAGTAACAGTGGCAAGAATCTAATTGGTTGGCATGGCATTAAACAGTGTTGGTAGAGCTGCAATGTGTATTCTGAGTGTACTACATGCCAACAACTGTATTTGGCATTTTAAATTCTGAATTACTTTCTCAATGATCAGTATAAGGTATCGACACTATTTTATAATTGAAGAAAGCTGTTAGTTATTGAAGAAAATTCACAAAATATCCAGTAGGCAGTAGGTGGAATAATTACCTCTGTAGGGATATCAGTCTATTCCTCACATTGGCCTCTACCGTTTTTTGTCTATTTGTGTGTTTGTGTGTTTTGTGTGTTTGTGTGTTTTGTGTGTTTGTGTGTATGTGTGTGTGTGTGTGTGTGTGTGTGTGTGTGTGTGTGTGCCCACGTGTGCCAAAATACATGCATGGCACTGTATATGTGCAGAGGTCAGAAGACTTGAGTATTACTTTGGGTGAGGCAGTCTTATTACTGCACACTCCAGGCCAGCTGACTTATGAATTCCTTTGGATTGTCCTCTTTCGGTCTGTCATCTCAATGTGGGAAAGCTGTGAATATAGATGCTGTGTGCTACTTTATCTAGCTTTATGTGGAGTCTGAAAATCCAAACTTGATTCTCACGCTTGCATTGTAGACTTTACCACTGAGGCATCTCTCATGAACTCCTCCTATACTTCTTTAATGTTTAATGACTAGACTTTAAGAGTTCTAAGAGTAGTGTGCGTGAGTGTGTGTGTGTGTGTGTGTGTGTGTGTGTGTGTGTGTGTGTGTGTATTGGAAGCAATGTTGAAAATGTAAGAAAATGGGGCTGGAGAGATGGCTCAGAGGTTAAGAGCACTAGCTGCTCTTCCAAAGGTCCTGAGTTCAATTCCCAGCAACCACATGGTGGCTCACTACCATCTGTAATGAGATCTGGGGCCCTCTTCTGGCCTGTAGGGATGTGTGCAGGCAGAACACTATATGCATAATAAATAAATAAATATTAAAAAAAGAAAATGTAAGAAAATGGAAAATAACTATGTAAAAAAGTCAGTGAAGAAAGGAACTCAAACCAGGGTAGGATTCAGAGACAATTTATTTCTGTATTCATCAGACTTCTGGTACAGGGGCTTAAGAAAATGCCATTGTCTGCCCAGCTTCATCTTCCTTTGTCTTGAAGAAAGGAAAGAACAATCCATCTCGTGTTTTTCACAGGGTTTGGAACAAGTCAAAGTTCATGGCACTGATTCTATAAATATAAACTTACAATCAAGGGTGTTACAATTTGATTGACATGTCTTCTCCAGGTTCATGTTAGAAATGTTCTTTCCCAAACTTGTGGAACTACATTGAAGTCT
>CABHPQ010171136.1:0-40786 GCA_902168405.1 Peromyscus aztecus
GGCAAGACATCTGCCCTCAGGCTGAACTTGTTCACTGCCCCCTCCCCAACACCCATGGAAACCCTAGACTGGTAGGCAGCAGTTCTGCCCAGACTCCTGGAGTGCATCGCCTGAGCTGCTGAACTCTTGAAGACAAGGATTGATTTAGAACAGAACTGGCCAAGGAAGGGAAGGAGACTGGATGCTGCCTTTACTCGATGTGGAAGAATTTCAGTTCTTTAAAACTGCCCTCCTGAGAGGCACTCGACTTTGCCGTCAGGAACTCCCAGCTGGCCACCACCTTCTGCCCCCGCCACTGTGCTGCGCAAAGCCAGTGTTTTCCTGGGACACGTAGCAAGTCACAGACACAGCCGTGGCTGTAACATGAACCTCATAAATCGTTTACAAGACTCTCTCCAACATCAATGATTTTTTTGTTTTATTTATTTTTTATTCAAGAATAATCCCAGCACCTGTTTCTTCGACTGTAATAAAGCGTCCATCTTGCTTCAATTTAAACACCTTTTTCTTGACTTCTGGTCTCAAAAGTAACAGAAGTCATTAAAAAGAGAACGAGTCTGATCTCACCAGCAGACTTGGACCCTCCCAGAGTGTCTACGTCATGTCATCATAGCTCATGCTGCCTCCTCACTTCACTGCAGGCCTTCACTTCTGGGCCCCATGGCCTTCTCTCACGATTTCTCCCAACACACTCCCTCCTCACACCTTACAGGACTAAGGGAATGCGTCAGCTGAGTTCTGTACACAGAATATTCCTATGTGCAAAAGTGCTTGCCCAGGGGATTCCTTTTAGGAGCTTAGTTACACAATTCCTGAATCTTGCAAATCCCTCTGGAATCCCAGAGCAGCTACAGCACACTGGAAGCTTGAGGCACAGTTTCATCTACACCAGGAAGTCTCTTTTGTTCCTGAATGGGTGACACCCACCTACAGGACTACAGTAATCTTGAGCTAACTCCAGGGATAAAATGTATTCACAGCAGCCCTTAGATTCCAGATTAGCATTCACTAAGAACTTCCATGCTGGGTGCAGTTTCCAGAGAGTCCTAGTCGGCTGGCTTACCATTTGTTTTTTTCTGGTCAGTTTGTCACAGCACTATCTTGTGGGCTCTGGGAGGGCTGGCTATGTCCCCAACACACAGGACTAGTGAGGGATGCTGAGTTCAGGATTGCTGATAAGCACAAACATTATCATTCTCCTGGTCTCACTCCAAGCATCCAGAGCAAGGATACCCAACTTGTATCAGGAATGGGGCAAACTTTCCAACTTGAAATCATTTTTGCCCTACAAAGCCATTTTGCTGCCCAGGAAAAAAATAACTCCAGGCTATCCTTCCTTTCACTACATTTCTCTCTCCTCCCTTCCTTTCTTTGCTTTCCCTAATTTATTCCAAACCTTCCCTCTCTGGATCTATCCTTGCTTTGCCTTGACTGGTCTCTCAACTAAGTGACTGCCCAGTCCACTGGGACACTGGCGCCCCTGTGTATTTCTGTACACATGCCTCCATGACTCTGTTCTCTCATACTTGCAGGCTTTAAGCCTCACCACCAATCCCTGTCAGCTCATTGGCAACCTATGTGTGCAGGGTGCTTTGGTTGGTGTGCGTGGTAGGGGTAGAGGGGTTGGGGCAGGAAAGCTAGCTCAACAGTTACGAGCATTTGGTGTTTTAGGAGCGGACCCAAGTTCAGGTCCCAGCACCTACACAGAGGCTCACAACCATCTGTAACTCCAGTTCCAGGATTCCCAACGCCGCCTTCTGACCTTCAAGAGCACTATACAAACCTGGTGTACATAAATACATGCAAGCAAACACTCACACACATAATAAAGCTAAATCTCTAAAAACAAGAAAGAAAATCAAAAGGGAAAGATTCTAAACCATATCAGGGAGATTTAATCCAACAAGCTAAAAGCTAATCTCCCCAAATAATCTGAAGGAACCACGAAAGTGCCCAAGGCCCTGGCTGCCTCTAGCCTCCTGTCCACAGCAGCCCCACAGTCCCTCCTTCAGCATCCCTGCCCCTTTAAGCGACTTGTATGACAAAGGCATGCATAAGAGTGTTTGAAATAAGAGGAAGACCAGATTGTGTGTCACTGAAACGAGAGAAACAGGTTGGATTGTCCTATTAACAATGTGCACAACTTACTCTGTACACACCAACCTCATCAGAAGTGTAATGGAAGAGCAAAGAATTGCTTTGCTCAAGTTTTAATGCACAAGAAAAATCTAAAATACATGGTGAAAAGATTGGGCTCCCGAAAAGCCTCCTTCTGGTACTTTCAGAATATATACAGAGATCCAACTTGCAGCCTGAACCCAGAACAACATTCTCATTTTTATTTTTTTTTTTTTTTTTTTTTTTTTTTTTTAATCCTGGCCTCCTCAAAATGCCCTAGCGGAAGAAAAAAAAATTAAGAAATGAGCATGCCTCCTTTTTTTTTTTTCATTATTTTGAGTACATCAAAGGAATTCTGTGAGCATCCTACCTCTGCTGCTTCTGAATTGTGAATAGAACCATCTGATGGTCAGTTCCTGATCTACTAAACAGGGAATGCTCACTGCGCTCACAAGAAATGGATGGAAGAGCCAGGGTGAGACATCATTCGTAATGTCATCTTCATGTTACTGAAATGGAATACTTGAGGTGACTAACCTAGAAAGAGAAAAAGTTTATATTGTCCTACAATCCTTATGGTTCAAGTACAAAATCACATGGTCCTATTTTATGGGACCTGTATCATGAAGACAAGAGCTGCCATAGTCACATGACTTACACCACAAACAAAGAAGTCAAAGAGAAGCCTGGGCAGCCTGCATCTCACAATCCTCTTTTAAGCCAAGCTTCCAATGACCTGAAGACCTCCCTCCAGGCCCCACTACCTACAAGTCCACGGCACTTCCAGATACTGCCACACTGAGGTCTTAGCCTTCCCCACTGGAGCCTTTGGGAGATATTCTAGATCCAAACACTGGCACCATTTACATGTTTAATATGATAATTTACCCATTAGCTCAGGAAAACTAAACTCAGGAAAACAGGAGCTACTGCTGAAGGCAGACCACCAACAAATTCCAACTCCTTATATATTTTGTAATGTATTTAATCTTCCAGGAAACACCATTCTACAGATGTGAGGGGGAATAAAGCACACTGGTCAAATACTCACTGAGTGGCTACTTCACTCTGAGCCGTTCTGTAGACACAGCAAGCACACTGACTTCAGAATGATTTGGTCTAAAGAGGGTAGGTGTAAGTGAACACACCTGGAACATTTCAGTACACGGCACTGAGAAAGTTACAGGGCACGGTGGCAGTATTTTATGTTGAAAGCTCAGAGAAGGCCTCTGAGGAAGTGAGCATATATATGTATGAGGAAGTAACAAATGTAAGGAAAGATCTTCCCCAACAGAAGGGCTTGCCGAAGGCCTATGGTGGGAGACAGCTGGGAGAACACAGGGAACTTAGGGAGCCGGGGCAGGTGGGGGGATTTGTTCTGCAGCAGGAGAGAGTAGATGAGGCCCCTAAGAAGCATGCATCAAATGTTAGTCTGAGCTGTGTGATGCCTTTAAGAAGGCAATCCTTCAAGGCCAGATGTCCACACAAGCTATGTGTAGGATGGGGTGTCTGCAACTTGAATTAGAGTCATCTGAAGGGGCTGGTAGAACCCACAGGCTTCTCCCACACCCAGAGTTCTGATATTTTTGTCTTTGGTGAGATTTGAGAACTGGCACCCATAACAAATCTCGAGGAGACACTAATGCTATTGGTCAAGGACTACACTCTGGGAACCATTTGACAAGGGATGGGATCCAGACCTAGTCTGCCATGATAGTGCATGACCACTGGGGCAGTTTTCAGCAGTGTTGAGAAATATGGCTCAAGAGCAGTGTAATCATTGGCAGATCAGGGTAGACACCCACATATGTCCATACCACATCTCAGCTTCAAAGTGTGACCTGAAAAGACTTGGTTATTCCATTTTCAACACAGCACTTCTGTATCAGTCACTTTTCTGTTGCTGCGATGAAACACCACGACCAGACATAACTTACAGAAGGAAGAGTTTGTTCAGACTTAAAGTTCCAGAGGGTTAGATCCACCTACCAAAGCAGGGAAACACAGTAGCAAGTGGCAGACACGGCAGCTGAAGCAGGAAGCTGAGAGATCACATCCTCAACCGTAGGGGCAAGTAGAGAGAGTGAACTAAGGGTTGTTGATGAGTCTAGACTCTCCAAGCCTGCCCCAGTGACATGCTTCCTCCAGCAAAGCCACACCTAAACCTCTCCAAACAGTGCCACCAACTGGGGCCCAAGTGTTCAGATACCCAAGTCTATAAGGGATGTCTCTCATTCAAAACACAGCAGCCTTTGAGCCTGGCCCCTGATGGCTCTCATTAGCTGATGGCTGTTCCACCCAGGCAATGCTTCAGGTAAAACCCACGCTTGGGACCAAGGACCTCTGCCTGTGCAACAGTTTGCCTTTGCTTGATAGCACAGTTTCTTCTAGTGCTGACTATGGTGCTGGGAAGAGGAAATCAACCCAACATCTCCTCTGAGATTGTCACAGGCAAACAGACAATATGAAGAGTGACTCCCTGAAGACATGGTCTTTGCTCAGAAAGCAAAGCTTCTGATGTCCCCATCCATGGTCTTCCCTCCCCTTACATCTTTTTGTGTCTGTGACTGATCGAGCACATGCCAAACCTGCCCAAGGCCATAAGCTAGACTTACGGAAGATTTAACATTGACTCTCCATGGATTACCCCAGGCCATATTTCCCCTAGATGAAAACCCTAAAATATAGACAATGACTTTCTATTAGGTTCAAAATTTGGTAAAGTTTTTGGTAAAGCTCAAGGACTTTCTACATTTCCTAAAATATGACCCAGGCACTTTGACTCCCTAAGTAGTCTATCCCAAGTCCTCCTGGTCACTTCTCCCCAGGGCCTTTCACCAATGGCCTCCTCTCCACTGAGAATCGACCCCTTTCTACAATGCAACAGCACAGAACTTTGGAATGTAAAACATGGTGTTGAAACCCTACACACCTCTTCTTTCCTGGTGCCTTCAGAATTCAGGCCACAGTGTGAAAGGTGGCCCAGGGCCAAGCAGCTCCTTGCTTTATCAAAATGAAGGAGGAGGAAGGGGAAGAGGGGCCATGGGAAGGAGGGAGGAGGGAGAAGGAAGGAACAGAGTGGGGGAAGAGGGAGATGGGGAAGAGAAGAGGAGAGAGGAGATGGAGAGGAAGAATAATATAGACAACCTGTACCAAAGGTTCACCATGAGCCAGGTGTATTGAAGACCCTTCATTTGTGGTTTGATCCTCGTCAGGACCATATGAGACAAACAACATGGTTCTTAGCCTTATCGAAGTCAACTGACTTCCCCTGCACAATGCAGGCCAGTGAGTGTACTCTGAGTACAGAGGCCTTTCACCAAGAACTTCAGCGTCTCTGCGTTTGCTCTTCAGCCACCAGCTGGATTCCAGGTTTTTGGATTCATTTTACCACTTCTCCCCTAAGAACCTTCATGCATGCCAGTTTTTCCATCCTGGACTGTGCCTGCCCCCTTTCTGAGGAGAATATAAGCTACATTCCCCTATCAGACCTCAGCTAAAACACCCCTCTTCCAAAAAGCCCACTACCTCCCCAGCAAGTTCAGCCCATTGCCCCCAACACATGCTCTTACAGCACAGCCTGTGTAGCCGTCCTTACAGCTTCGCTGTCATTAAATATTTATTCAGACTGTCTTTTATTACTAATGGAGCAAAAAACGTGGGTGGCTAAAAACAACAGAAATGTGTGGTCTGCATTCTGCAGACCAAAGGTCAGAAATCAATGTGTCCCAAGGCCATACTCCCTCACAACTCCCCAGGACCAACTCTGTTGACTGGCAGCTCCTGCAGTTGGCTAGAAATCCATGGTATTTCTTGGCCTGGAGATAGCTCTCCCGTGCCCTGGGCACTGTATCCTTGTCTTTCTTCATAGCATGTGTGCCCTTTGAGTGGTCAGTTTTCATATCCACACTTGCCCTTCTTTAAGAGACCAGTAGTATTGCCCAGGCTACTCTAAGGATCTCATCTTAATTGCTTCTGCAAAGACCTTATCGCCCAGTAAGCTCACATCCTAAGGTGCTGGGATTAAGATTTTATTTATTTCCCCCAAAATATTGATTGTGGGGAAATACAATTCAGCCTGTAACATTGCCTGTAAGACTTCAATAAATTCAAAGAGACCTTGGCATCTTGTTCCTCTGCACAATAGCTAACATATAGTAAGTTCAAAATTCCAAAAACAGCGATGCTTATTCCATGAGTCAAAGCCCAGAAGTAGCGTGACTAAGAGCTCAGCCATCAAGCAGGGGTCCAAATCTCAAAGCCTACAGCCTCACAGAGGTGCCACTTGCATACAAAGTATGTATCAGAAAGGAAGCAAATATTTCAGGCAGCTTCCATTGCTTCCTTCCAGAAGAGAAACTGACCCAGAGTCTGAGAAGCCAGAGTTTCAGATGATTTTTAGAAGAAATGTTCTAATTTTCGAGTTGAGTCAAATCAGATGAAGAATGACTGACAACAAAAGTCCCCGCAGGTTAAACATGACTGAGGCCACGTGACCATGGCTGTGTCGGCCCAGCCTCAGAGGCCCTGGGAAGGACGGTTGTAATGTGATTTCTTCACGGAGTTACAGTCTGTGTTGAAGTGTCTCATTTTGAGACATGGGGCTAGTACTAAAAGGGCTCTCCCTTCTCTACCATAAAACTGAAGGGCTGTCAAGAAAAACACAAAGCCTTCAAAACAAGTAATACTTTACTATAATGTTTGAGAAAAATCAACATTAAATCCAGAAATTCCTAATAAACACAGACAGCCCACCCTCTTGTTACCTCACATTTAGCCCTGATTGACTCCTCCTCCATTGTTACCTTTCTGGTTAGGTCAGGAGGTCAGGAGCCTTCTCTGATTGTGACAAATGCCAGAGATAAGTCAGCTTCTAAAGAGATAAGGTTTACTTTTGGCTCACAGCACGGGGAGGTTTCCATCCATTACAGACGGGCTCTTTTACTTTGGGCTAGTGAGAGTGCACTGTCATATAACATATGCAGGTCAAAGCCATTCACCTCACAGTGGGGGTTAGAAGACAGAAACAGGCTTGAAGGTTGCAATGTTGCAATCCCCTAAGGACAGAAGACCTCCTATGAAGATTCTACCCTCTCCAAATAGCAGGGAGTCAGGCTTTTACTCAAGAGCGTGGTGGGGAGGGGCTGGTATAAATAGCTATTAATCTAATTTTAAATTTCCAGATCCAAACACTAGCAGTCATTGTCTATGGGACCAATCTTCTTCTAGCCCATCAGTTTCCCCTTCTTGAAACTCCACCAACTGAGCAGAATTAACAGAAGCAGCAAGCCACCAGAAACCATCTGCCTAAGCATTCCTTCCGGGGCCAAGGTCATGAACCGACTTAGCAGTTCCATGGATTCCCACACTCATCCCCTCTCAGAAAGGAAAAGTCCTTCCTCTAGAGGCTGCTGATGCTTGACTGATGAAATTGCCTCCGTTACAGTTTTTCTCCCCAGTTCCTTCTTAATGCCTGTGCAACTTCCACCACACTGATGTTTGTGATGCAGCTGTGTAGCCAGCCCGACAGCAGCCTGCACAGGAGCCCCCCAAAAGAAGGATGGTTACTCTGGAATGTTCTACAATCTGGAGGAAAATGGTATCTTAATTGATGAGGGCTTCATGATATGGAGGGCACTCTGACCTAAGCAGCCAATCAAAATGTAAAGCTTCTCATTGGTCCAAAACACAGTTTGCCTCCATGGGACAATGGGCATAATTTGGTAATGAGCAGGCGAGAGTGTTGATTCTGGGTAGTAGTCACAAGCTTCTCAGTCTCTGTGAGAATCACAGGACATGTCAACACCACACTCCAACTAACACAGCTAATTATGCAAATGTGTTTATGGAGTGTCAGAACACCCATTGAAAAGCTACTTGGACCAACACAGTAATTTCTCTATTATAAAATCCTAGACCCATAATGGAAGCAAGAGCCAACCCTGATGAGGAAAGTTTAGTTTGACCCCCCCAAGTTCCTGCGACATATTCTTCTTTATATGTTAAGAGATGAAAACTCCATTTTAAAACTTTAAGTTAGATTAATAATTATTTAGATTTCTTGAGACATCCAACTCACCACACATTGTGAATAAACTTTTCTGTGAAATGATCAATAAGCTTCATCTCTAGTGAACTCGACCATATTTATTATATGCTGATACACACTTATGGAATACTTTACCTTGTGGGGACTCATTTTTATGTTTGCTTTCCTCTGCCCAAATAAGTGCTAACGGGACAGCTAAGGGCCAGTACCTCACCTGAGTTCTTTTTTAGTTCTAAGTACACCTAGTCAATATTTGAACTGTTTTTGTGTTTTTATTATTTTATTGTATATGTATGGGTATTTTGCATGCATATATGTCTGTGTACCACAAGCATGTGGTATCCAGAAGCCACAAAAGGGTATTAGATCCCCTGAAACTGCAATTATGGGTGGTAGTGAGCTGTTATGTGGGTGCTAGGAATTGAACCTGGGTCCTCTGCAAGAACAGCCACTGCTTTTAGCCACAAGCCATCTCTCTAACCCCTATGCTTTATTTGTGGAATGAATGATAACATCATCACTACCCCAGACAGTTGCAAAAATCAGTTCTTACAATGTCCAAATGATGCAGTCCATCATGACTGTGTTTATCATCAACAAACATTCAATGTGTTTCTTTTGAGACATGGGGTGTCTATGTGTTTCTCCTATTTTCTTCATTATCACAAGGGAGTGTGATAACAGATTCATGTGAACCAGCACAGCCCACTATGAGATGTTTAGATTTCAATCCCGGCCCAGACAATTGTCACCTGTGCCTTAGTTTTCTCATCTGAGAAAGGGAGGTGAAAATTCTGTCATCTCCAGTGTGTCAACACAACCCCAGAGAGGAAACACTTGAAAATGTGTTTCCAAGAGTGACTGAACCACTGAAAGAACTCGGTGATCACTAGCCATTGCTGTCACTGTCATTGGCAGCCATGGTCCAAGAAAGAAGAGAGACTTCGGAGACAAGAGGGGAAACAGAAAGGAAGAGGCCACTTCTGTTCCAGAAGGCTCCAGAAAATACTTGGAAGCTGCCTTTTAGGAACCAAATGAGGATTTTGAGTCGGGATGTAATCAGATAGCCCAAAGGAGGAAGGAAGTCAAAACTCATCCCTGTTCTAGAGAAAAGAGGACTATTAAGCAGTCCCCTCTTTGGGCAGGGAGCCTTTCATAGACTCCCTGGGACGAAGTCCTTCCCAGGAGACAGCAAAGGGGAGGTAGGTATCAGTCAGTACCATCAGGAAGGGTGAGAGCAGGCTGCAGTGGCTCCCAGAACCTGACAACCGACCTAGAAATGGCCACCCTACCATCTACCATGCACGTAGTCAAGTTTCTCTTGACTGTGTGCCCAGGGAACGAGCTGTAGCTCTCTGAGATGCCCCTTGCACTGTGTTCAGCTTGTCTTCAGTCCCCTTAGCAGTCACAGCTGCTTGCCATCCTCTGGCTTGGGCAAATGGTCTCTTTATTTTTTTCCTATTAAAGTCGTCCTCTGGACACAGGTAAAAATATTTTCCACAAGTGGGGTTTTAGTTAAAATAAAATTTTTCTAACTATAGTTTGCTGGTTGCTAAGAGAACCAATGTATGTGAAAAGATGTAAACACAATAAGGGCCCCAGAGAGGGTGTGGGGGGTGTGGGCTGCAAGCCAGCAGGTGCGCCATGCATGGATCACTGTGACTCATGCAGTGTGTTAGTTCCCTGCACGGGCTCACCAGGGATTGCTCCTGTCCCTATCAGCACAGGACCACACTGGGCTCATTTTAATTAATGCACAGTTGTCAAATATTTACCAAACTATTTTTAACAATTGGTAGAAATCTGTTAGCCACTAAGGGTAGCTATGAATACAATTTCATGATCTTTTTCTTTTTCTTCCTGTTTTTGTATATTTACTCCCAGCAATGGAATGCTAAATTCTGTGGTGGTTTTTCTTTGAATAAAAATTGGGTGGAAAAGAAAGAAATTTGTTTGGCGTTTTCCATTGATATTTTCTCAGGAAGTGGTGCCAATACCACATTGCTCAGATTCCAAACTGACTCCTAATGTTCTTGGTAATTAACTGTCCTGTTTTTGTTTTTGATTTTTTTTTTGACTAGAGTCATGGTTGTCATTTTTGGATATGCCCTTATATTCTGCACATGTACTAACTGAATGTCAGATAGCATTGATCTTAATGGCAGCGAGCTTTCCTGGTCTCTCTGGACCTGAACATTGCATTTGGAGTTAAGAAACTGTGTGAGTCAGTGTTCTATTGCTGTGAAGAGACACCATGACCACATCAACTCTTACAAAAGAAAGCGTTTACTTGGGGCTGGCTTACAGTTCAGAGGTTTGATCCATTATCATCATGGCGGGGAGCATGGCAGCACACAAGCAGACATGATGCTGGAGGAGCAGCTGAGAGTTCTACATCCAGATCCACAGGCAACAGGCAGAGAGAGCCACTCAAAGTCCACCCCCAGTGACACAGTTCCTCCAATAAGGCCACACCTCCTAATCCTTCTCAAGTAGTGCAACAACCCGATGACTAAACATTTAAATATATGAGCCTATGGGGGCCGTTTTTACTCAAACAACCACAGAAGGCCTTGAGTATATCCCATAGCACATTTTAGGCATTTGATAAAAATGTAACTATTGTTTCTTTTACACAGGATGATCTTAAATACTTCAGGGAATGGATGATAAACTCACAAAATCAGACAGCCACCATGACAAAGTTGAGCATTCTGAGTTTCCATGAAAAACCCATAATGAAACCCAAAGATGGATTTGGAAGGGACCATGAAAGAAATGCCTACTAAAGTGTGCATTTTTTTTATTCAAATAAATGGCACAGGACATCAGTCAGTTGTGTTTTGGAGGACTGTCTTTAAAAATTACTTTGTTTGCAGTTAGTTGAAAGACTAGATATAAAAGTAAATTTAAAAATTTTGTGTGTGTGTGTGTGTGTGTGTGTGTGCTACACATACAGAGGTCAGAGGACAATTGTGGGAGCCTGTCCTTTCCTCTTAACATGTGGGTTCTGGGACCCAAACTCAGGTCATCAGACTTAGTGGGAAGCACCCTTACCTAGGAGACATCTTGCCACCTATAAATTATGTTTTTAAATCAACGACTATGATATGTTAGCCATTAATTTGGCTTACATTTATTCAAAATCTTCTAGAAAAACATCAGCATGGATTCAATTATTCTGTTTAGGGAATATCATATAGAACATGACTGCCACTACCATGATGCACTGAGGGTCTGTTAACACTGTCTTCCCTTCTGGAGAGTGAATTGCTTAGGATAGGGACCTTGTACCCCACATTTTATCCTCAGCATCTAACTTGTGATAAAATCTCAGTAAATTCTTGTTGAAATGAACTCAACTATTTTAAGAGTCTCAGAGACTGGGATATCAATCAATGAGTGAAAAAATGTGGCAACCAGACACAATGGAATATTATTCAGATACAAAAGTAATGATGTTCAGTTGTTTGAAGCAGCATGGATGAAACTGGAAAACAGCACATAATTTTGCAAGTTGTTAGTTGTTACATATTTCAGAAGTAGAAAGGAGCTAGAATGTAACCATAAATTTGGATTTTAAAGTTGCAGACATTTTCCAGATTTGTCTCAGATTTTCTTTGTTTTTGTTTTGTTGTTGTTGTTTTGTTGTTTGTTTGTTTGTTTTTACTTGCAGGAAAAAATACAACCAGCGTCTCAGTTCATCTCAGCTCCCCCGCTCCTCTCATCTTTCTTACCCCTCTCATGGAGTTGTATTTTCACATTTATATAAATTGCATTCTAATATAAGAATTCTCTTCAACTTGCTGTCTCGTTAAAACATTTATGTCATCAAGATTCACCCATGTTTTGGAATATGGAACTTTCTTAGAACAATACGCTTTCCCCTGTTCAACACTGAAGCAAAATTATTTTCTATAAGCTACTTCTATTAATTTCTTTTATATTATTGTGATAAAACATACAGACAGAAAGCAACTTGGAGAAGGATAGAGTCCATCATGGCCAAAAAGACACTATAGGAGCCAGGGAAGACATGGCCACAAGAGCAGGACACTAGCCCATCAAATCTGTGCTCAGGAAGCAGAGAGAAAAGTGTCTTCCTCATCCCTTGACTGACATGGTCCCTCCCATATCCTCCCCAAACAGTGCCACCAACTGCAAACTAAGTGTCCAAACCCATGAGCCTGTGGGGGACATTTCATATTCAATCCCCACACTATAACTTGCCCTAAAGTTACAAAATAAAGAATATCTGTAGGAACACAAGGCAAAGAGAGGGATCAAGGGTCTCTGCACACATGCCATCGGGTCCTGTTGGTGAGCTCTCTAGACTAACTTCTGTACAGAAGCCGGAGACCTGGGTTTAGAGCTGGCAATGAGAGAAAGGCTTGAGCTGTCCACATTGGTCCATGGAATTTCATCTTAAGGAGCCCCAAGTCAACAGCATCTATACTTGCTCTGGGCACTGGCAAGAAGAGGTAGATGAATCCTTTTCAGAATTTCAAGGAGATATTCTCCCTCCTTTTTTCCCTCAACTTTTCTTGTAAAAGCATTGACATTGTTCACAGCAGACTGAACCATGCAAAGATGGCTGGAACAACATGTTCAGATTTTGTCAACATAAAGGCAAGATAGTGGCTTAGAAAGGAAAGCTTGATAATTCGTTTTATGAGCAGGTTCCAAAAATCACTTGTCTAGACAAATTTCCTTTTACTATTTTGCTCCTGGGAGATTAATACACGTTTAATGTGAAATTAAAACATTACCAAATGTCTTAGTTGGGGGTTCTACTGCTGTGATGAAACACCCTGACCAAAAGCAACTTGGGAAGGAAAGGGTTTATTTCAGCTCACAGCTCTCAGGTCACACGCCATCACTGAGGGATGGGGTGGGAACTCAAGCAGGGCAGGAGCCTTGAGACAAGAACTGGCACAGAGGCCATGGAGGGGTGCTGTGTACTAATTTGCCCTACATGGCAGGCTCTGCCTGCTTTCTTATAGAACTTAGGATCACTTGCTCAGTGGAGGAACTACCCACAGAGGGCCAGGTCCCTCCACATCAATCATTGGACAAGAAAATGTACTCCAGACTTCCCTTCAGGGAATCTGATCAAAGGATGTTCTCACTTGAGGTTCCTTTCTCCAGATGACTGTAGCTTGTGCCAAGTTGACAAAACAAACAAACAAAAAACAAAAACCACCAAGCCATAATTTACCTCTAGTAAGTAACTAGATGGTCACTATGAAGAAAGTAATATTGGCTCTAAGATCTTAAATAATTCAATGATAATATTTTATATTACTTGGTTTATGTGATGTTCCTTTCTTGATTTTCTTTTTTCTTCCCAAAAATGTGGCTAAAGCTAAATATAAATCAAAGGTTCTTTGAAATAATTGAATGAAAGGACAAGTTCTTCTGTACCTCTGGGTTACAAGTGTGTGGATTTGAAGATTCCGATGTAACAGGACCCAAGCTTAAAGCAAGAGAACAATGAATGGAAACCATTCAAGGAGTAAGAGAATCTATCTTAGGACTTCCACAGGTTAGAACTGCTCTTAAAAATCCATGACATGTTTTGAAAGTTATCTTTACAGAAATAAAATGTAAATACTTGCTGGAAATAGTAAAGTGTGTGGGAGCAAGAAAACAACGCTCCAATTATGTAACTCTTAATTATCCAATTTAAATCTCCTTTAAATAAGTAGTATGTTAGAATACCTAAACTTTACATCCTGTATCATTTTTGCATTCTAATGACTCCTCAGACTAAATAATAACCTTCTCTGTCCTTATGAATTACTTGTGTTATCTCTGTGAATAAATGCCTGAACAACCTGAGGAAGAAGTCTCCATGTGGGCCATAGTTTTGAAGGGTTCTGTCTGTGGCTACTTGGCTCCAGGTTTCTGGGTCCATGAGAAGCAGAATACCATGGTGGGTGGAGGGAGACACAAGGACTTTCTTTATCTCACATGGGCAGGAAACGGAGAATGGTGAAAACAGATAGGAACCAAGGCAAGGTGCAGCCCCAAAGACATATTTTATCCTGATAGGCCTCATCTCTCCGTTTCTGCACCTCCCAATAAAGCCAATAAAGTGACTCCATGAAGGAGTTAATCTTACTGTGTCAGAGTTCTTATATCTAAGGGCCCTGGAAACCCCACTGGACACATGCAGGGGTATACATCATCAATCTTCAGGATGTTTCTTTTGTTTGTTTGGTTGGTTGTTGTTGTTGTTGTTGTTTGTTTGTTTTTTGAGACAGGGTTTCTCTGTGTAGTTTTGGTGCCTGTGCTGGATCTCGATCTGTAGATCAGGCAGGCCTCGAACTCACAGAGATCCGCCTGGCTCTGCTTCCTGAGTGCTGGGATTAAAGTGGGATTAAAGGCGTGCGCCACCACTGCCCGGCAGAGGGAGATGTTTCTTAATCCAATCAAGTTATCAATCAAGATTAGCCATCATGTTGTTTGAAACTTAACATCTCACAGAAACCAGAAATAAAGAGGTGCTTCAGGGGTATGGGCAGGAAGAGGAAATGCTATACATCTGAAGGAACAGAGGAATTTAAATATAAATGATGTCATCACACAAGATGGGGGTCCCAGGACTTGACTATTGAACAGTACTGCCCTCCAAGGAGCATGGCCTTGAGGGTGAAGCCCAGTAGCTCTATCTCAAGCCCGTGAAGTCTGTCCTCTTGAGTAGTACTGACCTTTTCTTCCCCGCCGGGTTCCAGCTGTGCTACAGCTGGTCAGGGACTACTGGGTTTCTGCCTCCCACTCTAGAGCAGGTCTGTGCTTGAGTGCTGACTCCTCAGGGAATCATGAACAAGTCCAAACCTGCTGCAATCAGCCAAGGAGGCAAACAGTGTTCTAGACATGGATTCTGCAGCCTCAGCTCCAAGGTGATGCATCCATACCCTCTGCCCCGGCTTTCAACAGTTTCATCTTCCTGAACCAAGTGAGAGTCAGTCACCTGTTGTCATTGGTTGGATCCAAATTGAGTACACACACATATGCACACTCACATACACACACATAGATACACATATGCAGTCACACATGCATTCTCACAAACACACTCATAGACACATGCTTCTATTCACACATGCACACATATACACACACTTGCACACACGTACATGTACATGTACCCATGTGTACACACACTCATACAATGATTGCAGCAACTCTTCACAGCATATAAGCCTTTACAAATGTAAGATCAACCCAGTATCATCTCAATCAGGTAAAAATGATATTTTAGTTTGAATGGTTCCTCTTATTCCTCTAATTCTCAATCTATGACCACAGATTAATCTATATGGCTTAAGTCAATCACAAATGAAAAAGGCCAAAATTTTTCAGGATTGATACTTTGCTCAGTCTTCCCATGCATGCCAGCCACTTGCCCCACATACACACATCAAATTGCTTTTCATGCTTTAAACTGCTACTCAAGAAAATCCATCCATCAAACCTTTGCAGACACTCCAGCGCCTACTGCCCCTGCCTGACATTTACACAACTAACCAGCTGTGAGCTTTGGAGTCTCCTTTGAAGATACCCTGAAGGGAAGTGTCTCTACCTGCACTGTCTCTTCCTATTCTTTCTCCATGTCCACTTGACTTCCCGTCTCTGGGGTTCTAACAATCGGTTCCCTCGGTTATGGCACTTCCTCTGGGAGGAGCCAGCTAGCAAACCACACCTTGTCTTGTCTTTCTCAGCTATTCTCCAGCCCTTCGGAAGTACGCAGGCCCACGCCCCACTCTTCCAGCTGACAGAAAGGTTTCCTGGTGGTGGCTGTCTTTCACACAGTACAGGTGCATCTGAAGGAGGCCTTCTGCAGAGAATGTAGAAGTATTACCTGAACAGGCAGCCGTGGAGGTGCAGGTGGGCTGAGGAGGCAAGGTGACCTTAGCATTTTTCACCCAGCCCCTGACTGACCCTTGTCTCTACCACATCTGTTTTCTCCCTGCTGCGGTCAGACTATGAATCTGATAATAGTGTCTGGGTGGCTTTGCACAGCTTTGGAAGGAAACAGAAGCTACTAGCAAGAAAGCCTTGACTTGAAGACTTCCTGAGCATTACAGTCTATCTCACTATCACATGGCCAGTGTTTCCAGCCTCGTAATAAATAACGTACTGTTCCCCAGGCGGTATCTCGCTGATGCTTCAGGCCCCTTCCCTAAGCTCTGCTCTGGTCCTGACCCACATCTCCCTGTGTGAGTACACTTCACCACCTTCAAACCTCCCTCCTGCTCTGCCTGCCGTAGCCCATCTCTCTTCTTTGGTCAGGAATTTGCTGGACTTCGTCTACCATCAACTGCATCCCCTTTCATTCTGACTTTGGTCTAAGTGGCACTGGTCTTTTTTCTTTACTGCATGCCCATGTGCCTGCGGTGCGTGCACACACATGCATGCATGTGTGAATGTGTGTAGGTTCATGTGTGGAAGATGGAGACTGCTCACACACGTGTATGCATTTGAAGAGCCAGTGCTGACACTGGTGTCCTCCAAATTGCGCTCCATGTTTCATTGAGGTAGGACCTCTCTCTGAATCTGGAGCTTGCTGGTTTCAGCTACAGTAGAGAGCCAGCTTGCCCTGTGGATCCCATCTCTTCCTCTCAAGTACTGGGACTACAGTGGCTGCCACGCCTACACAGCCTTTGTCTGGGTTCTCAGGACTCTGGTCTTCATGCTGTGTGGCAAGTGCTCTCTCTACTGAGCCACCTGCCCGTTTGACTTTTTAAATAAGTACGTGTATCCTCCTTTACAGTCAGAGCCTTGTATGTTTCACTTCTTAGCTTTAACCTTCTGACCGCCAGCCGACACAGACACACACACACACACACATACACACACACGACTGTGAGGGGTGGGTGAGAGTGGGGAGCAGGGAGGGACGGGGGCAGGAAGTCACAGCAGTTAAGAATACATACTGCTTTCTTGCAGACGACCTGCCTTTGGGCCTCACAACTGCCTATAACTCTACTCAGGGGATCTGACACCCTCTTCTGGCTTCTGTACGCAAGTGCACTCACACAGACACAAAAGTGTGTGTGCACACACATACACATAATTACAAAAAATAACTTAATAAATCTAGAAATGAGTATTGTGATTATTTAAAAGATAAATATGAGTTGGAGATAAAATTGTTTAAAAGAACATGAAAATATTTTGGGAGTTGACTTTTGACCTTTGATAGCTTTTGCACAATGGCTAAGCACCTTCCGTTATGTGCTGATAAACTTTAGTCCACCACTCTCATGAATGCATATCAGGATGCTATCTATTTATTATGTGTACCCAGCTGACAGCTTTACCAACTCAGAGACTGACACGTGTGTGTCTCCAGCGTGTGCCACCTACATGTAAACACCCAGTGTTGTCCCATGGCTCAGGGACTTGCTATGTCACCAGGCCTGTCTTCTGAACTCACAATGCTTTATTCATATCTTACGGGGTTTAAATTGATCCAGCTTTGCACACTTAAAAAGCAGTTGTAACCATTCAAACTAAGACTGGCTGTCTTTGTTTCCTGCACAGAACTCATCTCTTCTCTTTAAATTAAAGCCCAGACGCTTATCTGCATCTCTGGTCTCCAGCATAATGTTTTTATTCCCAGAGAGTAATTTGGCCTTTTGAACAGACTTAGGCAATTAACTCTGTCAGAGACCTGTATAGGATTTAATGAAAGCCATGCACTGGCCAGCTCGTGAAGGGAGCACATTACTATTATTATCACACTGTGTGGAAGACTGTTGGTGTGAACTATTAGGTTGCACAATTGTTCAAAAACTGTGTTATAATTTATTAATAATCTGTATGAAGTCAGTGTTTAATTAAAATGTCTACAACCCCAAGATGTGTTCCTTTTAAAAATAAAACAAATTAAATTCACTAATAATTCTTCTATTTCCTACTGGTGTGTGTGTGTGTGTGTGTGTGTGTGTGTGTGTGTGTGTGTGTGTGTGTTTGCACACAAGGGTGCAAGTGTGGGGTGTACATGTATGTGTGAGTGCATGTATACACAGTCCAGGAGTAAAAGTCAGGTGTCCCTCGGTCATTCTTTACCTTACTGAGAAGCATCTTTCATAAAACCTGGAACCCTCTGGTCTGGCTACACTGGCCAGCAATCTCCAGGGATCCTCCAGTGTCCTCCTCCTCAGTGACATAAGGTGACACACAGCTTTTTCTGTGGATACTGGGAACCCAAATTCAGGTCTTTGTGCAAGGTTTTACCAACCAAGCCACGTCCCCACCTTCTAACAATTCTTTATCCCCCTTGACCAGCTCCCAAATCATCATCTCCAGAGCCTGAGCCACAGTAATTCCAGCTGATTTTTAGTCATTAAAACTTATTCCAAGGACAACTGTTTTTATTAGCGAAAAATCATACCTCTGGAATATTTTTGAAGGAACTCACTTCCTTTTTAAATCTATTCTATGAGCCACAGGAACTTTTAAAGTATTTTTATAGAAAGGCTCCAAGTATGAGTGCTGGTGCATTGATTGGCTTTACCCCCTAAGACTATTCGTACATTGGATAAGACTACAGTTTTGGAGTTTTTTTATTTTTTCTTTTCTTAAAGCTGTATGAAATACTTTTGAACCACAAACTCTTCACACCAATAAAGCAATTAGAACCATTCTTTATTTGGAGGTTAAAAAAATTTAACTTTTAAATATAGAAACATTCACTGCACTTTATTTCTGAACAAAAACAAAGGCAAAAGAGCCGAAACCTTTTCACAGGTATGCATAAGCTCAATCTGGAAAAATGAGCTGTGCACATTCTAGAACGTCTCACATTGAATTTCATAAAACTCATAAAACACAAAATGAATTTCACATTTTAAAGGAAGCCACATTTCCATCCTTTTACATGGGAGCTGAAAGCAAGTGCTTAAAAATATTTGGGGGACAGCAGAAGTAAAATTATCTGAGGCGGATCATGGGTGATAAGGATACAATGAGATATCTCAGCAAAGGTGTCTTGGAGCCAAGTCTGAGGACCTGAGTTCAATCCCTGGGACCCACAGAGTTGGTCAGAGAGTCAACTCTAGACCATCTTGTGACTTTCACTTGTGTGCTGTGGCATGTGCTTATCCCACTCAACAAATAAATGTAATAGAGATATTTTAATTAGTGGTTATGACAAATCTAACCATAGTAAAATTCCATTATCTTGTAATCTAGACAACATATTACCTTTTCTTAATTGGCTGGGTAACACGCAAAGTTTTATGTATAAACAAAAGTATTTCCACAGACAAAGTTCTAAGTTTATATCTATTATTAGAGCCACAAAATCATACTGCACATGCATTTTGTGTATTATAAATACATTAATACTGTTTCTCAAAGTATCTACTTTTATTAATGCACAGTGATGGATTCAAATTTTCCTAACAGTCATGTCTTTTATAACTAGACAATCTATTTAGGAATTTGAAGTGGTGTGTGTGTGTGTGTGTGTGTGTGTGTGTGTGTAGTGTTTGAGCATCCATGTGTATGAGTGTGGGCATGTGTGTGCCATGGCACAAGTGCAGAGGTTGGAGAGCACTTTGAGTCCCACCTCACCTGAGATAGGGTCTCTGGTGCTGTTCTCAGCTGCAGGGATCCCCCTTTCTACCTCCCTTGTCCCGTAGGAGTGCTCAGGTCAAGGGTACCCGTGCTGTGCATTCAGCATTTACATCCGGGCAGCCAATACTTTAACCACTGAGCCGTGTCCCCAGCCCCAAGTGCTAGCATAATTAATTTCATGTTCTCTAGAGACAGCAATTACAATTCATTTAACACCCAAGGTGTTGGAAAGAATATCTTTCAGTTTAACATCATAGAATAGGATACAAAGCAAACTTCGGCTATGTAGATAAATACAGATTCGTGATTTGGCTCTAACTGGCCTTCCTCATAGCTCTCCTGCTACATGACATAGACCTTTTTATTTTTAAGGAAATTGAGTCTAATGAATTTAAAAGTCTGTCTAAGCTGCTAATTCATACCAGACACCTTGGTGTTAACTGTACTTTGGAAACATTTATGCTTCGTTTCTCATTCTTGTCTTTCCTGGATCCCTTCAGATAGCACCTAGGGGAAGGGGATGTTCACAGCATCTCTTGGCACTGGTAGAGGACAGGACCTGCTGGGAGTAGGATCTTCCTCTGTTAGCCTCGAATGATGACACTCAAGGGTGAGCATCCTGCAGCACTCTGCTGGCAAGTGTTTTTGGCTTCTCTGGTCATTTCTCCCACGCCCTTCTCTGTGTTGAGCTAAGCCCAGGCCCTGCCGATTACTTCTATTGGCTGTTCCTGTAGATTCCAAGGGTCTCTGCCCAGTTGGCAGACCTGCTGGCTCTTTCTAAGAGATCGTGTCACGGGAAGCTGAGGTGAAGTTCTAGGGGTAATTCAGACACTGAATGCCTGGGCATCCTGACTTCCATGTCAATCTTGTTGGAGGCCTCAAGCCCAGCTGCCATGCTGCCTTGACCCTCTCTGTATGAGGGGACTTGCTGCAGAGAAGGCAGGTGTCACACCTTGGGTATCACCCATCAACTGCTGGAGTTCAGAACAGAGAGAACAGAGCACTCTGCCCCCTGCCCCTTTCCATCTCTCTTCCCTCTGTCTCAAGCTGAAAACTACAGATTTGTCTCCTATCTTTTTTCTACTTCCATGATGAGGTTTGGCCAGACCTGACATTTCCAACTCTTCAGTGAGAGCTACAAAGACTCTGAAAGTATTTTCTCTCTCAAGTCTTTCTGCCTCTTAGTGCCACTAATCTGTTTCATGACCTAGTTTTGCAGCCATAATAAAACTGACACTTTGTATTTACCTAACAATCTTTTTTAAATTTTTCATTTATTTCTATATTATGTGCATGAGTATTTGTAAGTATATATGTATGTATATATGACATATATATATATATATATATATTACATGATGCTGGTGAAGATTCTGTTTTCAGAGGTTGAATCATCTATTTAGCAGCATTCACTGAAATAATTACTGAGTCCTTATTATATGTTGGACATATTTCTGACCAATGAGAAAAGATTTTATGAACAGTATGAGTAAAATCTCTGCTCCCTGGAGACTGTAGTCTAGGAATGGATAGACATGCACACACAGAGTGCAAATGTCTGTGTAAAGCAACAAGAACATGCTGTGTGATCCGAGATGTTGGGTGACTCTTACATGGAGTAGTGATGTGAAGCCCCTCCAAGCATAGCTTTTAAGCTAAAACCACTCAAGGCAAAGATCAAAATCATCAGACATACAAAGAAAGAAATGGTCCTAAAGGGGGAAGGAACAAAGCTTGGATGTGTAAGGAACTTGGAGAAAAGCGAACAGATTCAGTGTGGCTGGAGGGCAGATAGCAAGAGAAAAGTTGAGGGGGGGGGGGGGGCTAGACTGTAGGGAGGGGATCCGGGGCTTTATGAGCAAGAGGAATGTCTGGACTTTGTCCACTGTGCGATGGGGGGAGGGGGGCTGTGGCAGAGGTTCGCTGGGTGGGGGCAGGAGGGTGGTGACTTTGTCTCTGGAGAAAGAACCAAAGGGGCTACAATGGAATCAGGAATGGGAATGTGGGTAAACCTGAGGTGGCAGTAAAAAGGCAGGTGACAAGCAGAATCTGATGCACATTTTGGAGGTAAAGAGAACAGAACGTATTGATGGGTGGGAAAGAAGAATCAGGAACATTGTACTTGAGTGGGGTAGGCTTAAATCCCTTTCCGTTCTCAGAGCTGATGGTTCTACTTTGTCTTCAATGAACTTTTAGTTCCCACTGACAAAAGCCCCAAGTGTGAGGTGCGGCTGCCCCTCCTCAAGGGAGAAGGAATCAGGAAAATGTCACAAAGCTCCCAGACAAAACAGTAGGTGGGTAAATGGCAAATTCTTGTCTGGTGGAGGGGTGTGGCCACAGGTAAGAGAAAGGGATGGACTGTGGAAGAAGCTGAGGGCAAAGCCACAGTCAAGGGGCTTTGGTGTTCAAATATTTCTAGGTAACCTTTTCTGGCCTTTAAGAACAAATTACATATTTTTTTATAATTTTTGTTTCATGTGTATTAGTGTTTTGCCTGCATGTATGTATGTGTGCCACGTGTGAGCCTGGTACCCATGGAGGCACTGGGTCTCCTGGAACTGGTTTTACAGATGGTTAAGAGCTGTCATGTGGGTGCTGGGAATTGAACCCAGGTCTTCTGCAAGAGCAACCACTGTTCTTAATTACTAAGCCGTCTCTCCAGCCCTCCCTTTCCTTCCTTATTCTCCACATTCTATTCTACTATCCCCCAGCCCCAAGTTTCTTCTCAATCTCCTTTTATTTCTTTAACCATTTTAATTTAGACTTTCACCATCATTGTCCTAGTTTGAGATCTGTTGCTGTGATAAAAAACTAACCAAAACCAAGCTGGGAAGAAACGTTTTATTTGGCTCACAAGTTACAGTGAATCACTGAGGAAAACCAAGGCAGGAATTCAAGCAGGAACCTGGAGGCAGGAACTGAAGCAGAGACCATGGGGGAATGTTGCTCACAGGTTTGTCTTGGCTTATGCTTTCTTGTACATCCCAGTCTTGCTTGCCTAGGGATGACACTGCCCACAGTGGTCTAGGCCCTTCAACATCAACTAGCAATTAATAAAATGTCCCACAAACATAGCTAGTGTAAAGCAGAAAAACTGGGGTGAGTGACAGGAGCTGGTCATAATCACACAGTTCCTGTCAGCACGTGCTCTCACCCATTGCTGTCTTGCAAGATGGTGCAATGAGTCATTAACCCCTTGTAACCTCCCAGGGGACCATTCTGGCTCCTGTAACAGGAACCGCTCCAGGCTGCTGCCTCTCCATCATGGATAGCTGGATTCATCTTGGGGTAGTATATGATGGTGGCAATTCCTCAATCAAGGCTCTCTCTTCCAAGGTGTGTCTAGGTTTGTGTCAAGCTGAAAACTATGACAGTTATCTTTCTATATTTACCCTTATCAATATCATCATCATCTTCCTCAGGCCCTCTTTGCTACTGGCATAGGTTCTTAGAAGCGGGTTCTGCTGAAAGCACTGACCCTTCATTGGGCAACAGGAAAACCAAAGGCAGTACGGATGCCTGGCCCTTCTGCCTGCACTGGGGTTGGAGGTCCTACTTGGACTCTGCAGATAAGCGTGTTGATCCATGAGGTGTGTCTGCCTAAGAACACGGGGACCCTTAACCTCTCTGATCCCCCCTTTAAAGTCTAACGACACAGAACCATTGTCCTAAACCTGTGGTCACCTTGGATTCTAGGAACAGCATGGTCAAGAGAGACTACCCCAAGATGAATCCAGCTATCCATGATGGAGAGGCAGCAGCCTGGAGCGGTTCCTGTTACAGGAGCCAGAATGGTCCCCTGGGAGGTTACAAGGGGCTAATGACTCATTGCACCATCTTGCAAGACAGCACTGGGTGAGAGCACGTGCTGACAGGAACTGTGTGATTGTGACCAGCTCCTGTTACTCACCCCAGTTTTTCTGCTTTACACCTAGATCTCATATCGGTATTCACTGGATCCCTTATGAGTTCTCCTTTCCAATATATCTATTAAATCCCCTCTGCTTTTCAGTCTACCTTGTCTCTTTCATTGGCGTACAGGGAGGCTGTCTCAGCCCAAGCCTTTTAGCCGTTCAGGTCCTTGGCTAGAATGCTCTGATTACATTAACCATTTACTGAGTACTAACCTGGTGTTTACAGTCTGACTACTATCTTACAACTTTCTAGGGCCAAAGCTATGATTAGCTCTCTCAGTAGGGAGCTGTGGGATTGGAGAGATGAAGCAGCTTGCCCAGGCCAGACCAGGAAGGACCAGAGCCAAGATGTGAGAACAAGCTTGTCTGCTTCCTGAGCTCCTGTTTCCACCCGTCCACCATGGCTCCATCACCCTCCCCCACTCGCCCTCAGGCTCACCTCCCTCCTCTCCTCGCCTCCCTCTCGGCTTCCCTTCTCTAGTCGTCTTCCACCCCCTCTTCTCTGTTCTACTTTGTGCAGACTGCTCCTTCCTGGTCCCTCTATCCAGTTTGCCTTGATTAATTTGAAATTTTGTGTTGTGACAAATAGGGAGTAGCCCCCATGGACTATTATGCGGGGAGGGGAAGGGTTCAGTGGCAGAACAAAATGTAAAACCAGGTCCACTGTGCAAAAATCACCACTCCTAGCACATAACCATAGGCTGTCGAGGAAAGGAGTTTGTTTCCATTAGTATCCCATGGATTCTACACAGTCAAGATGGTGTAGGTCTGCTCTGACCACCAACCCAGTTCCTCTGTACTGGAGCCTTTGCCAACTGCCCAACAAGGGTTCTGTGCACTTACAAGATCTTCTTGCATCTCCCAAACTCACCCCCAGGTATAATTCAAATAAAAGTAACAGTGAGCCAAAAGTAAAAGCAAGGACAGTTTTACAATATGACAGATTTTCTCACAACTCTTCTCTGCTTAAACACACATTGTGTCAGCCTCCATCTCCTCGAGAGAGCAACCTAAGTGAGGGCTCATGGTTCTGAACATTTCAGTCCATCTTCTCATAGAAGCCAGCAAGCAGAGAGGGAGAGGAAAAGAGAAGGAGAGAGAGAAGGAGAGAGAGGAGAGAGAGAGAGAGAGAGAGAGAGAGAGAGAGAGAGAGAGAGAGAGATTCTATACCAAAGCGGCTTCTCCCCCCCCACCTCCCCGTATTCCTTTCTGACTCCTGCCTGTGGGCTCTTGGCACCCACATTCAAGACAGGCT
Organism: Peromyscus aztecus; assembly: GCA_902168405.1. Taxonomy (NCBI): domain Eukaryota; kingdom Metazoa; phylum Chordata; class Mammalia; order Rodentia; family Cricetidae; genus Peromyscus; species Peromyscus aztecus. The sequence goes on from CABHPQ010171136.1 coordinate 24,929, forward strand.
TTACCTCTTCAATGAATCCTCTCCAGAAATGCCCAAAGGTATGCATCCCTAATTTTCAGGCATTTCTCAATCTGATACAATTGATAGTCAAGATTAGCTAGCACAGACATGTCCTAACTTCATTCCCTGAACAGTATTCCAACCTCTAGCTTGTGGTTGCCTCAAGCACAGGACTTAATCCAATGATGTCATGAATATGGACGGGAATGGTCAGGGGACAGGTGTGACATCAGCAGTGACTTGACAAGTAAGAAACCCATGGGCGCTCACTGGACAGCACGAGGTGTTACACGTGGTCCTTACAACAGCTCAGTCACGTGCTACTCTTCTTCCGCCGATGGGCAGTTAAGTCTCTGGGATGGTAATCAATTTCCAGCTATTGAACTTGATTCCTGTCTCCACAGTGTCATGAAATTCCCCCTCCGGCATCCCCTGACTTGAAAACATGGCATGGATACTACTTGTTAACAGATTTCTCATACGTTAACACAGGTAACTATCATATTATTGTTTTAATCCATTTTTCATTTTCTAAATGAACTTTGGGAAGATCATTAAACTAGAATTTCATCATTATTCATAGTTTCTGGTAACACTAATAATAGATACAATTGTGTATATGCCTGCAGGTGCATGTGTGTGCGGGTGTGAGTGTGTATGTGACCATATGTACATGTACATATGCAGACAAGAGGACAACATCAAGTATTTTCCTCAGAAACACTACCCACCTCGCTGAGGCAGGGTCTTTGGTGTGAAGCTTATCAACTAGACCAGACTGGCTGGTTATTGACTCCCAAGTGTCCCTCCTGTCTCTCTCTCCCCAGAGTTGGGGTCATAGTTCCTTCTACTATGTCTTTCCCTGGATTCTGGGGACTGAACTCAGGTAGGTTCTTAGGAAAACAAGGCAAACATTTCACTTTCACACAATAAATGGAAAGTTCTTCACCCAGGACACACACCAAGAGTGTGTCCCTGTCTTCTGCACCCCACTCAAGCTCCTAAGAATTCACCTGCCAACATGAACAATGCTTTGAGGATGCTTTATTGTATCTTGTTTAAAATTAAGGAACAGTACAATGTTAACTTGATAGTTTTTTTTATAAGGTTTTGTTTGGTGGGTACATTCTTATGTGTGTTCCATGTGCATGTGTGAGCATGCCTGTGGATCATGCCTCTGTCATGAGCTGCCTTTTTCCCTTCAGACAGGGTCTCTCACTTAACCTAAAGCTTGTCATTCAGGAGATGCTGGCAAGTCCTGGAGATTGACCTGTCCCCACTCCCTGCTCCCCAAACATCCCACTCAGTCCTGGAATATAGGCATGTACAGCCATGCCCAGATGTTTTAGGTTGATACTGGTGATTAAAACTCGTCTTCATGCAGCACGCAATCTTACCCACTGAGCCATCAACCCAGCCCACTCATTTTATATTTGTAAGAAATTAATACATGCCCTTCTATCTCTGAAACCAAAACATTGAGAGAATATAGAGTGATCTGATCACAGATAGTAACTGCAAGATCTCAGACACCCAGGTGACAATGGTACACATCTGTATACCGTTGAATCTTAGGTGTATGGACAAGTCTTAAGTACTGCCAATGTTCAAGAATTTAAGAGACAAAGTTCTTGGGGATGAGAGATGGCTCAGGGGTTAAAAGCACTAGCTGCTTTTGCAGAGAACCCAAGTTCAGTTCACAGCACCTACATGGCAGCTGGTAACCATCTTTAATTCTAGTTTCAGGGGATCTGATCCCCTCTTCTGGCTTCCAAAGGTATCAGGCACACACATGGCACAAAACATATATATTATCAAAATATTATATATATATAATAAAAAAACAAATGAACAGTGTTGTAGATATTTCTGAAGTTATATGAACTTATTATTCAAGGCCAATGTTCAGAGTCCTCATGTGTTTTAAAGTAATGATAAGTTAAGATGGCTACATGGTGAGCTTAAATAAACATTTTATCCAATTCAATTTAAATCAAATTTTAATTTATGTTCACTACTTTCAAATTAGTGATCTAACATTTGAATTCTGTGTTCCACATTCAAATTTGTGATTTAAAGACATGTTTTCAAGGGTGTTGTACTTTGTGAAGTATGTGATGTTTGGTACAGAAAATTAAGAATGAAGTATTTGAGAAGAACATACTAGAAAAAGAAAATCTTCAAGTACCACATACTGAGAATAGCTCTTGGTTGACTTTTGGAAAAAGCCAAAAGCCCGTCTCTGATGGCACCAGAAGTTTCCCCTGCCAGGTGATATCCGTGTCTTCCCCTGGTTTTTATGGTTTCAGTATCATTGATATTTACAGGAAGATGCATGGGCTACCTTGACCCTGAGCCTGTCCTTCTCCCTGTTACGATAATAGTGCCTTCCTGTCCTGGGCAGAGCCAGAGACAATTGTGGGTGTGCAAATCAGCCCGCGGGAGAGTCAACCACCCCAAATGTGCTCTTGGTGTCTGTAGGGAGCTGAGTGGCGCAGACTAGAATACTAATACTTGGATTTACGGCACATGATCAAGCCCAAACCATGTTTTACATAAATGTGGAGAAAGAGGGAAACTAGAAAGGGGTCCATGAGAGGGCGAAAGGGGGTGGGGTGGGCCATGGAACGCAAGTGACATGAAGTGGAGGGAGGAAACACTTCAGGGACTGAGACTGAGGGGTCAAATGGAAGGCTTGTGAGTGGGACGAGGAGGGAGCCAGGGAGAGGAGCAGGTGGAGGGGGCCAACCAAAGCCAAGTATCTGTGAAAATTCAGTGAGGAAATTGGCTACTTTGAAAGCTCCTTAAATGTTCTAAAATTTACAAATGTATCTTATGTAAATATCACTACCTTAATTTTACTTCACAAGGTATATGTTTCTAAATGTTATAATATAAAACGGGACATCATGCCTGATCTTTAGAAAATTGATCCTGACTTTAAAAGACTCAAAAATCTTGTCTAACCCTATGACTATGGTCACGTTTAACAAGACCTGCATTTCTTTATCCCGGCAGCCTTTTCCTCACTATGCTACACATAACCATTTGCCATGAGGTTTCAAAGTTGGAACCATAAGCATCAGATGAGTAATTTATATCAAAAAATAAAGTCTCTCCTTGCTCCATCCATATTCTTATACATTCACACAACACCTGGAAATGTTAAACTGAGATTGCACTAAAATTTAAATGCATGAATTTACAGTATCTATATTTCACTCTTTAAAGTTTTTTTACTATGACACATGCTCTTTTTAAAGAAAGATTTATTTATTTGTATTTCCTGTGTATGGGTGTTTGCCTACGTGTATATAAATGTACCACATGTGCACCTGGTACCCATGGGGCTAGAAGAGGGCACCTAACCTCCTGGAACTGGAGTTACAGACCATTCTGGGCTGCCATGTGGGTGCTGGGAACTGAATTCAGGTCCTCTGCAAGAGTAGCAAATGCTCTTCATTGTCAAGCCATCTCTCCAGCCCCATTGCATGCTTATTTTTATGCCTTGATTCATATCTACAAAATGAAAAGCTTTTCTAGCTCTCAAACTACATTTCTCATACCATCAGCATTTGTTGACGGACATTTATAGGCACTGCAGAAGAAAGCTCCATTGGGCTCCATTTTCCTGGCTCTGATCTGGATTGACAAGTAGGGGTAGAGCTTAATATTTGTGAATTATTCCTCTTAATTTTTACATTTTTTTTAAATTTTTTATGTGCATTGGTGTTTTGTCTGCATGTGCGTCAGTGTGAGGGTACCAGATTCCCTGGAACTGGAGTTAGAGAATTGAACCCAGGTCCTCTGGAAGAACAGCCAGTGCACCTAACCACTGTCTAATAACTTCTTAAATATTTTTTATGTGCATTGGTGTCTGCATGTGTGTCAGATTCCCTGGAACTGGAGTTAGGGAATTGAATCTGGGAGAATTACTCCTCTATTATAACCAATTCATGATAGACAAGGCTTCTCCATGATTGCTTAAATTATTAAATATATATTTCCATTCCACAGAAAGCTGTAGAATTCCAGAGGTGCATTCTAGAGTTGCTTTCACGGTATAATGAATGTCCATGTTGTTAGTAGCAAGTCCTTCAACGCAGTGATTACTACAATTGCCTGTCCACCAGGAGATGAATCCACAGCACGCACACACCTGCACTCTTACAGCAGCACTCACTCAACACCAGGACACGCAGCACTCACTCAACACCAGGACACAATCAGGGCAACAGAAGAGAAATTCTCATTCATAGGTAAGAGCCTAGAACTATTGCAAACACACAGATCATTTTGAGTAACTATCCAAGGACACTGTTTTGCCTTTTATTCAGGGTCAAACTATATAGGGTCAAAAATGAGGTTTTTCAGAAAGAGTCCAAGGACAGAACTTTCAGGTGCAGTCCACTAACTTGAGGAAGGAAAAATATGGGTAATTAGAGCTGTTTTAATACTCATTTAGGAAGCACTGGAGACATGTCCTTTGAAAGTCTGCATCTCAGGTTCTTCTCAAGGCCACCTCACAAACAGCAGAAATGCCATCTTTGAAGTTTAGGTTGCAACAGAAAATCATATTGTTCAGTAGACAGATCAGATCATTTTAGCATCCCACATGGGGACTAATAATGATACAAAGGCCAAGACAGATAATTCATCCAGTCCAGCACAGGGGTTTCTATGAGACCAGTAAAGCTGTTTTACTGATAGAAAAAAAGTTACTGCCTCCATATTTAACAGATTCCAAATTTGTATTCAATGTCATCTTTTAAAAAGAAATTCTTGATCCTGGGGAGATGGCTCAGCAGTTAACTGTGTGGCTTGTAAGGACTGGAGTTCAGATGTGGGTCCTTAAGACCCACATCAAAGCTGGGTGAGCATGGCAGCACACCTGTATTCCCAGCATGAGGGATGCAGAGACAGGAAATTCCAGAAGCAGAGAGACACTGTTCATATACAAACTGAAGAGAGGTCAAAAAAGATACCTACTCTCAATGACTTGCTTCTGTGTGCATATGCACACACCTATACATAGACAAGTAAATGTATACTGTGCCCACACATGGGATAACATGCACACCACATACATACAAGTACAACAATCTTGTCAATTCACAAGAAACATGCATGGAAATGTAAATACACACACACACACACACACACACACACACACACACACACACATTCCTTGCCCAAATATCAAGTAACACAACATCACTATGACTAACTGGGACCCCAAATTACCGCCTAATTTTTGTATCTCTCCAACAAATTGCATTTGTTTGTAGTCCTCCTCTTTCAAGGTTTATTATTTTTTTCCCTGGGTTTGACAACCCATGGTAATTGATTAATCAACTAAGTAAATCAACATATCAGTCACTTCATCAAATAATCTGTGATGGTTGGTTTCAAATGTCAACTTAGAGATAGAGTTACCTGACCAGTGAGCATCCATTGAAGAATTGTCTTGACTGCCTCAATGTATGTGGGAAGACCTACCCCAAATGTGGGCAGCACCTTCTGGTGGAGGCCCAGATAAAAAGGACATTGCAGCTGAAGGGCTATTGGCCTTCTGCTGGTTGGTCAATCTCTCTCTCTCTCTCTCTCTCTAATCTACCTTCCCTCTCGTTCTCCCTCTCTCTCTCCTTCAAGCAATCACGAGATGAACAGACCTCCTGCATACATATCCTGATGCTACTACAGCTCCAAAGTGTTGGGTCAAAGCAACTACAGACTGATGTGCTTTTTCTCCCTGAGGTGAGATGTGCTTTTTCTCCTTCCAAGTCGCCTTTTTGAGGATTTGGTCACATTCTTGCAGAGCTGAGTAGCACAGCACATTGGGGGCATGACATGATGCCCTACAGTAGAGCCCTCTCCCTGGAAACCTTGAACAATGCAATCTCCCAAAACTCATGGAACTGACATATAACCCAGCAGAGCCCGTGATGATCATTTGGAAGATGAAACTGCCTATATTTGCTGGAGGGGCTGCAGCCTGGTCATTTGCTAATTTGTTAAACATGAGTATCTTCAGGTTAGAATCAGGTGAGTGAGAAATCTGATGTGGTTGAGAAAGATTAAAGACCAATCAGGACACAAAATGACACTCTTTTGGGCTTCAGTGTGTTAGCAGCTCACACAAATGAGTCCAGATTAGATGTCGTGTCCTCACAGACAGTAGTGAGACAAAACACCTAATTGCTGATTTATGTCTCATTCTCCTTCAGGCACAAACATCCTGCATCTTTTTATTTCTGCCCAACCCAATTTCTACCCTAACCGAAGTCTTACTCATTTCTTTTGAAAGCATAAATTGTTCCCATGGCAACAACAAAAGATGCTGGTGAATGATCATAACATATTGATAAGGCATCTCTAGATATCATTCCCATAACAATCACCTTGAAGAGGAGAGAAAGAAGAGTAAGAGGAAGCAGATGTGTGGAAATAAAGATTTCTCATCATTTTCAGTGATAGTTTTAAAGGGGTCACGATGAGGAGACGACTTCAGACGGTCCTACCTTTGGACTGGTAACTGTTGCCAGCAACCACTGCTTTAAGTCTAGGGTCCCTTGTATTAGAGATCCAGTCAATTGATTTAGTTTTTATGTCTCTTCTCAAATTACTGGATACAAATGAGATGTAATAGATTAAATGATTCCAAAGCTTTTCTGCAATATTATAAAGTAAAAAGAATAAAGTTTGAGCTCTGACATGGAAAGAGTTGTCTCCTTAATCCTGGGACTTACACCCGTGTTCTGCTCTTACTGCAACCATCCATCTGAGGGCCCATGACTGATGGGGCAGTGGGCAAGGCATGTGGAGGGGACAAGAATGAGACTGTGAACCTCCAATCCCTGGTATCCCCAAGCTCAGAGGACAGCATTGTCAACCTCAGGGCAAGGGATTGAATGAGAAGGAGTCTAGAAAAGACTGGCTTCCAAGACACTTGGATCCCAAGTGTGGTCAGTGGGTGTGTAATGTCACTGCAGGGAGAGATGGTCTCTTAGAAGGTCCAAGGAGATGAGCAAATGGAGTCCCACCATGTTGAGGGAACATAAGGAGATGAGAAACTAGGAGCATCTTAGAAGAAGAAAAATCTACATCCCTGAGCACACAGTTACCTTTTAGAACCTTGAGTTAGACAGGTAGACAGGCAGACAAGAGAAAAAAAAAAACATGGCCATTATCAGTAATAGAAGATATCACTTTAGATTCTACAAGTAGTAAAAATATAGCAAGGGCATATTTTTAAGAAGTTATGTCAATAAGTTTAATGATGTAGATGAAACTGATAAATTCCATGAATAATATAAATTATTAAAACTAACATAGAAATAGTGCACCTTAACAACTGCATTACTACATTTATTGCATTAGTATATTAACATTAATTGTTACATAACTAAACTCTTAATTCCTAACTTTCCCATACACCAAAAGATTTAAGCTCAGCTAGTAATACTGTTGACAGAGTCTAGCAAAGATTTAAATAAGAGGAAATAATGAAAAGAGGACTGTTTAACATACATTTGAAGAAGTCAGTCTAAGATCAGGATGATGTCTCAGTCAGTAAGGGGCTTGCCACAAGCATAAAAACCTGAGTTCAGCTCACCAAAACACATCGAAAGTCAGGTGTGCCAGCCAGAGCTTACAAATCCAGTGCTAGTGAGGCAGAGACACAGAGGTTCTCAGGACGTACCGGTCAGCCAGCCTAAAGGACTCGATAAACTCCAGCATTAAAGAGAGGCTTAGTCTCTAAAAGGTAAAATGGGGAAAACTGATAAAGGCACAAGATGTGGTGCTGGCCTCTGGCCTGTGTGTGTGCATGTACAACACACACACACACACACACACACACACACACACACACACAGAGACAGAGAGACAGAGAGACAGAGAGACAGAGAGAGAGATCTATATAACCCTAATCTCAACACCTGGCAGTGGTGTGACAAAAAAGCAAAAAGAAGGGAGGAAATAAGTCAGGGAAGAAAGGGGGGAGAGAAGTGAGAGAGAAAAGAGAGGACAGGAGGAGGGAGAAGGACAGAGGGAGGAAAGGAAGGAGGGACAAGGAAGAAAGAAAACATATGCTACATGAACTTTGACATACAAATCCTTTAAAGCAATAATTCAAATGCAGAAGTATCAGAAAAGATATCAAAACCATAACATGTGCTTCCCATTTGAAAATCAATCAGCATGTTCTCCATATTAAAACAGTAAAGGACAAAATGCAAACCACGTGATTATTACTGGGACACAGAAGATTCATCTAATAAAATTCTATGTTCATTCATAATTAAGAAGAAAACCTTCTGGTGACTTATAGATCTGATGAAAGTTGGCCAACAAAGATTAAAACAATAAACACCAAAACCCTGTGACTAGCATAAGTAATAATGCTGAAATAGTGAGCATTAACTATACTGCCTTTGCCTGTTGTGGTCCTGGGCATTAAACCTGGGGCCTCACACCTTTCAAGGAAACTGTTTCCTGCTAAGCTGTCTCTCAAGCCTGCTTTGCCCACCTGAGGTCAGGACATCCATTCTTATTATTATAATATGAAGCCTAAGACCTGGAAAGGCAATAAAACAAGAAACAAGAATGAAAGGAATCAAGGAGGAGAAGATGCAAGCAGCTCTTTATTCCAGATGGTCTTTCAGAAGATCACAAGGTGTGTACAGAAGTAAATATTAAAGCAAAGAAGTGAACTCACCAAAGCTGCAGGACACAGAGTTGATGTTCAAAGTCAGGTTGGTTCTTACGTACTAGCAACAAATGACTAGGAAATGAAATTAAGGAAGCAGTGCTGCATCCAATTACATCAAACCACACTAAATGCTAAGAGATACATTTGAATAAAGATGCTTGCCAACTTTGTGTATTGAATATTTAAAGCATAGTTGAAGATTTGGTTAGTGGAGATCTGTAGCATGTTCAAGCACAACAGGAGTCAATCCTACTAGAACAAAATTCTCCCCCAATTGATCTTTAGCTATGACAATAAAGTTCAAAATCTAAGTGGGCATTTTGAAGAAACAGACAAGCTGGTTCTAAAATGCATTTGAAAATACCTTGAAAAAAGAAGGACAACGTTGAAAGACTGATGCAAAGTGGAAACTAGATCAATGGAGCAAAAGAGAAAGTCCACCTTTAATCCTACACATACATAGATGGCCAACCAGTCAACCAAACAATCTCAGTGAGGAAGGGTACCTATTCAGCCAACGTTTCTGGGACAGAGTATCCATATGAAAACAAATCTACCTATCCAAAATCAATTTAAAGTTGAAAATAGACTTAAAGATTAAAGCTAAAATGATATATTTCTGTAGAAAAAAAACTTTGAAGAATACCATCACAAACTTGAAACAGACAGGTCTTTTATACAATGCATGGAATATCAACTATAAAAAGTAAATAAATTGGAATTTATAAAGATGAAAGCTTACTAAGTAATACTGCTAAAATAATGAATAGATTATCAGTAGATGTGGGAGAAAATATTCACTATACATATATCTAACCAAGGTTAACACATAGGAACACACAGAGAGTTCTGAAGACCAATCAAAACCATCATACCAAAAAACGGATGAGGATATAGAGCAGGAAGAATGCAAAGTATACAACCATGCTAGAAAATAATATAGCTCTGCAAAGAAAGTAAAGGATATACTTACTGTAGAAACCCAGCAATCCCATTTCTAAGTACCTATATAAATTAGTTTAAAACTCAAGTTCTTGAGCTGGTGGGATGGGTCAGTGTTTACTATGCAAGCCTGACAACATAAGTTAAATTCTTGGAGCCCATAAAAGACAGATACAGTGACATGCATCTATAATACCAGCACTGGAAAGTCATGGGACAGAGAGGTGGAATACTCTGCCTCAAGGTAACAAGGTAGCAGGAAAGAATGACCCCTAGAAGTTATCCTCTGATCTCCATAAAGACAACATGGCATACATGCACCAATGTTCTCACAAAAATTCAATAACAAAATTTCTTAAAAAGCAAAGAATTAAAAAAAAAACTCTTCTCATAGAACATGGAGAAGTCAGATTGTGCCTGACCTGGAAGCTTCATCCCTACTGGTTATCAATAGTGATGGAAAGTGTGGTGTAAGCTGCTAGAGGAGAAATGTAGTCATCAATCCTACCTGTGAACTCTGTGAGCTACAGTAAAGACTGGCCTGGCAAAAATAGGTCCACTGGTGCAATGGTGGCACAAATGTCATGAGAATAACCACTTTCTGTTGGGCTTAAGTCTTGCTCCGTAAGATGAAACCCATTCCTGGTAGCATTATTGGACAAATACCTATGGTCAGACAGATCAAGACCCTAGGAAAGAACCTACTACTATTATTCAGCTGAATGGACATCCTACTAAAAAAACTCATAGTGACATCATTATACCTGTAGATGAAGGCACCTTTCAATCTTCATCAGAGAAGCTTCTGTTTGCAGTATCTGCTGGTCACACAGACAATGGGTCAAAGTCCAGAGGACAAGAGACTTCAAAAATGTCCATCCCTAAATGGAACACTCCCCTCTCTAAAGCTTTAGGGATCACCCCAGAAAAGGGTGTAGAAAGAGTGTAAGAGCCAGAGGTGGTGGATGATTACAATACAACAATGTCCTCTGGATGTAGCAGGGCAGCTACATCTGTGAACTCATAGTGGTTGGCACAGCATGCAGAAGATCTGTTCAGCCCCAAGCCAGACAAAGTCCCAGCATGGAGAGGGGAGTTACATGTGAAGTTCTACCCCTACCCATGGAGTTATTGGTAATTATTTGTTGTGGGAGATTTGTTTGTGCTGCTGCTCTGAGACTGCCAATGGAGTCAGACCTTGGTTCAAATGGCATAGTCCACATTAAGCTAGCTGGAGTGAACCATAGAGTTATCTGACTGACTGAGAGGAAGCTAGAGGGATGGATATACAGGAGGAAGGAGGGGGGAACCTAAGGAGATGCATGATCCTTTTTGAGCAGGGAAGGTGGAGAACAGGGAAATCATTTCTCCATGGCTCTCTCAGGTTTATTTCCCTAATATTAAACTTCCAAGTTGTATTTTTTTTAATAAGCAATAAAAGAAGTAGCAATATCAGGCACCCAACATGAGGCCTTAGATCACACCAAAGTGGTGCAAAGCATCTGCCAATCATGGCAGGTGGTTCAGTTCTCCCCAATGCTTCATCCTGTGTTCTCTGCCAAGGTGCAGCAATAGCCACCTTGGGCAGCTGCCCTCTGCCACTCAAGGCAGGTGGCTCGGCCCCCTCCCATGATGTGTCCTAGCTGCACAGGTTTCTTCTACCAGTTTCCTTACATTAACTATTCAGACAGCTCAACTCTCTCTCTCTTCATGGAACATAAGCAACCACAGTGGCCCCCGGCCCAGGCATGCTGTCTTGGGGCACTCCACTGCAATGTTGTTGGCATCACCAGAACTGGTGAAACACTTGGAGATTTTTAAAGAGGAAATAAGGTTTAAAAATGGGGAGAGGATTTTTCCTATGTTGAGAATCATAAATATCACAATGCAGAAAATTAAGACCCTGTTTAGTGCTACTATGGATGGCTTGCAAATGGAAAAATTAAATGAGGGGATTAAACCATTTAGCTAGGATTGACATTATACCAATTTTAATTACTATCAGTTTAGTATTTCATATTTTATCCTTAAAAATGGTTTGATAACTATGCCAAATATGATAATTTGATGAATAAGACTTACTAATGAAAATGTTTAAAGAAGTAAAAATAAATGCCTTTTTGGGGATTACAAATTACTCCTGAAAAAATACAAAGAGGAGAGTTTATCAATTTCCTAAGATATAAGATAGGTTTACAAAAATTCAACCACAGAAAGTACAAATCAGGAGAGATCAATGACACATTCTTCAAATTCTCCCCCCCCCACCCCCCAACAGGGTTTTTGTGTAACAGTCCTAACTGGCCTGGAACTTGCTTTGTAGACAAGGCTGGCCTCCAACTCAAAGAGATCCACCTGCCTCTGCCTCCCAAGTGCTGGAATTAAAGGCATGCACCACTACGGCCTGGCCAATTATGAATTCTTAATGTTTTTCAAAAATTGCTGGGAGATAATAATTGGCTATTGGCCCACACTTGGATTAACAATTCAAGAATTAAGTAATTTATTTCAAACCTTACAAGGTAATAAGGACTTAAATTGTCCAAGAAAATTATCATCTGAGGTTGAGAGAGAATTGGCTTTGGTAGGAGAAAAATTGCAAGATGCACATGTGAATCCTTTGGATCCAGAGATTGATTGTATTCTGGTTATTTTACTTTCTATGCATTCTCCCACAGGAATTCTTATGCAGAGAGAAGATAACATCTTAGAATAGATATTTAACCACACAAGTAGAGTAAAAAATTAAAGGCCTATGTAGAAAAAGTTTCTGAATTTATTCTGAAAGGAAAATTGAGACTTTGTCAATTAGCAGGACTAGACTAAGCAGAAATTGTGGTACCTTTGACTAATGTTGAAATTGGCTCGTTATAGACAGAAAAAGAACAATGGCAAAGAATTTGCAGTAACTTTTGGGGAGAGATTAGCAACAAATATCCCAAAAGCAAGTTTGTGTATAAACTTCAGTTTATAAAGAGAATTAATTAGATCCTTCCTCACATTGTATGGGGAACACCAATTTATGGAGGTCCTACATTTTATCCTGATGCAAATAAATCAGAAAAGGGAGGTTATAAGTCAGTAATAATAAGCAAAGTGGTTCAGAGCCCTTATGATTCAGTTCAAAAGTCAGAATTACATGCTATTCCCATGATATTATTAGATTTTCCCAAACATCTTAGTATAGTTACTGACTCTAAATATGCAGAAAAGTTGTTTTACATATTGAAACCACTGAACTTATTCCAAATGATTCAGAATTATCTTTGTTATTTATTCAGTTATAAGAAATAATCAGGAATAGAAATTATCCCTTATATATAACACATATTAGATCCCATACAGGCCTACCAGGCCATCTAGCACAAGGTAATAATGAGATTGATCAACTATTGGTAGGAAATGTGCTAGAAGCCTCAGAACTTCATAAGAAACACCATGTTAATAGCAAAGGTTTGACAAAAGGTTTTTCTATCACTTGGCAACAAGCCAAGGAAATTATAAGGAAATGTCCTACTTGTTCTTTGTATAACCAAACTCCATACCTGTAGGAAGTAACCCAAAGGGTACTCAAAGACATTAAATTTGACAAATGAATATATTTCATTTCGCAGAGTTTGGAAAATTAAAATGTGTGTACCATACCATAGATACATATTCAGGATTTCAATGGGCAACTGCTTCAAGTTCTGAAAAGGCTGACTCAGTAGTTACACATTTATTAGAAGTTAATGGCCATCATGGGGATACCTGTACAAATTAAGACTGATAACGTTCCAGCATATGTCTCTAGTAAAATGAAACAGTTTTTCTTTTTTTGCATATTGCAGGTATCCAACACAATCTTACAGGACAAGTAAATATAGAAATATCCAATCACACTTTAAAAGATATGCTTAATAAATAGAAAGAGGTAATAAAGAGCCCCCAGAGATAGATTTCACACTGTTCTATTAATTTTAAATCTTAAATGCTAATGAGAAAGAAATGACAGCTGCAGAGAGACATTGGATAATAGAAAAACCTGCTAAATTAAATCAGCCTGTATACTTTAAAGATGTGTTGACATCAGAATGCAAACCAAGATATGTGTTATGTTGGGGAAGAGGTTTTACTTTTGTTTTTATGGGAGAAGAAAAGCTATGTATACCATCAAGACTGACAAAGATTAGATTTGAACAGGAGAGACCACTTGATTAGGAGAGACAATAGTTCATCAAACAGTGTGGCCATTCAATCTAAACTAATTTGTAAGACTAACAAATGCTTTTCATTTGATCAGATATAACCTGGCAAAAAGGAAACTCCCCAAAGTTTGGGTTGGGACAGGGTTTTGTTTTTGTCTCTTCAAGAGAATAAAAGCATCCAACTAAGGAATCAGAAGACCACTGGACAAATGAGACACCTGAAGAAGACAAATCATCCAGAGAAATTGTTTCAAGAAAAAAAGAATAAATTACCTTAATGGTGTGACACATTTCCAACAGAAAAAAAAATCATAAATCTTCCCAAATATTTGTTTCTGGTGCTCCCTATAGACATATAATGCAGATGGTCTTTTTGTAGACCCAACTCAATTAAAATTTAAAGCTAGCTTTGGAGTTGGTATGCAGCTCTCTCCTTCCCTAAACCCAAGCATGCTTGATAAGGAAAATCCAAAGCCTCTGTCTCATGTCAGAAGAGCCACTTGGTACAGGGCAGAAGAAACTCAAAACCTAGGGACCATTACATTGTCACTAATCTCATTCTTTGGGTTTATTTTGACTCTTTAAAACTTTTCTTAAGGTATAAATTATTATATTAATATAATATATATAATAAATATATATAAACTTCCTGCTGTGATATTAATAGCCATATAAGAGTAATAACTAATTCTAGAAATAGGCTTTATCTAGTTTCCTGCATGTGATTTCAGGCTTGAGTCTGCAGCAGGTAATTAAGAATTAAGCTGTGCATCCCAGTGTGTTGACATATTGTGTACCCTAATAAAATTTGTCTGAAGATCAGAGAACAGAACAAGTCACTAGATTAAACATAGATGACAGGCAGTGGTGGCACACACCCTTAATCCTAGCACTTGGGATGCAGAGATCCATCTGGATCTCTTTGAGTTCAAAGCCACCCTGTACTACATGAGATTGACTCAGTCTAGGAGAGAAACAGAGGCAGGCAGTGGTGCCACACACCTTTCATCCTAATACTTGGGGATCACATGCCTTTAATCCCAGCACTAGGAAACTTAAGGCAGGATATGATATGGGTGGGTGGAGAAAGGTAGATGAGGCATGAGGAAACAGCAACTAAAGTCTTTTGGCTGAGGAAAGCTTTTCAGCTGAGGAGTCCTAGAGGTAAGAGGTGACTTGTTCCTTTGTCTCTCTGATCTTTCAGCATTCACCCCAATATTTTGACTCCAGGCTTTTATGAAAAGACAATTTAGCAATTCCTGTTACATACTGGGTGTACTTAACAGATTGTGGTCCTTTAACCTCTCTGAGATCTGCTGCATAAGACATTTAAAATGTTTAAGTTTTCTGCAGTGAATGGTGACTGTTCCTAACAGCGACCCTTAAAATCTCCAAAAAGATGATGAGACCCAACAATGACGATTCCACCTGGATTATGGTAATACCACTAAGTTGACAAACACCACCCAAAGATCAGCTCTGGACTACAAACTGCTCAGGACAATTTCACAGTGGTTAGCTAAGATGGTCCAGCCTCATAGACTACTCCAGCCAGGATTTCCAATAAGCCCTGCACTTTCCCATCACACTGAGACTGGACCACAGCTAGCTTTCCCAGGACTTGATCTTTATCTCAAATCTTTCAGGGTCCCCTAAAGATACCATCACCCCCAGACGACAGTAAATAATTTAAAGAACACAACACTTGCATTCTCAAGAGGTGGGGTGAGTGATTTTTGGTCATTTGGTGGGTGGATGTTTGTCATTATTTAGAGGGGTTGGTTACAACTTGTTATTGGTCATGGTCAGGGAGGAAACAAAACAAAGGAGATTAGATTCAGGGATCTTGTTCTGAAAGAAAAAGAGGGGATATAGAAATGATAGGATGAAGGTGTATATTATTGAATCTACTTTCAAACTAAAAGAGCAACTACCAGTCTCAAAGAGTTTACATTGGTATGGATTTTTGTATATTGATACAAATTTAAGGTTATTTTTATTATACTATATATATAT
>CABHPQ010171137.1:0-39917 GCA_902168405.1 Peromyscus aztecus
GTTCCCTGGGATTCACTGGAGGCTTAATCCTCACTGGAAGTTTTTAGAAGCAGGATCTTTACCAAGTGGCTAATAGATAGATTGGTCATGAGGATTCTTCCTTTACCACTGGACATGTCATCCTGGGAGTGGGTTCATTAGCTTGATAGGGGTTTGTTACAAATCAGGCTTGGTTCCCTCTTCTCTTGCATGTGCCCTCTTGCGATGCATTGCATTCTGCAATGTTCTAAAGAGCAGAAGGGCCTGGCTTGATGGGGCAGTTCAACCTTGGATGGCTCAGCCTCCAGAACTCTGAGCCAAGTGATATTCTCTTCATTATGAGTTACCGAATCTCTAGTGTTCTGTTACTGTAACACCAAAAAGACAAGCTAGATAAAAAGCTAACTGTTTAATCATCTTCTCGTCACCACATTCAAAAGGACAGGAAAGGCAGGTCAAAGGTTCTGGGTCTACTGATGCAAGGCCAGTTGGTGACGCTGACTTCTTAACACAAGCAGATGAGTCAGAATTTGGAGTTTGGAGCTTGGAGTGCTCCCAGTGGGTACAGTTCCTTGTTGTTCCTAAGTAAAAGTAAATCCAACCTGTGACTAAGAGCTCCACATGGCACATTGTCCAGTAGCCATACTAATTGCAGTAGAAGCCAGCATTCCGTGGTTAAGAATGACTAATGAGGGCTGGCAGGATGGCTCAGTGGGTAAAGGTACTTGATGACAACACTAATGACCCAAGTTCAAGTCCCAAGACCCACAAGACGGAGGGAGAGAACCAACTACTGTAAGTTGTCCTCTCTGAGTTCCACATGCACACCCCCTTGCACACACACATTAAGTAAATAAATAAAAATGCAATAAATGACTGTGTTCAAGCATTATTGAGTTTTAATGGGTAGACGGCTGTTGCTTATGGAAAAGAGAGTTATCAGAGCAATCATGATGGAATGTTACAAGTTGTTCAGGTGAGCCACGTTCTTTCAAAATGGTTGGAGAAAAAGGAGACCATGGAACCAAGTGTCCCTGTTTTCAGTTGCCCCTGACTGCAGTGATTTTTGTTACATTCTGTTGTTCCAATACCTCCAATTGAAATGTCCATACTTACCAAACCTAATTGTTCTCCTCCCGTGGTCTAGATTATACCAATCATTCTCTCACCGAGACAGTCCTACATCATCTGTAAGACAATGAAAATTTAGTGACCAGTTCTGGGATACAGAAATCCAAAATGGGTCGTACCGTGCTCAATTGAAGCTGTTGACAGAGCCCATGTCCCTCTTCATGTTTGCAGAACTATTTGTGTCCTCCTCTCTTCCGTCTTACAGAGGTATAAGTGTAGCTTGGATAATACTCTTCCCCATCTCCAGAACACTGTCACCTCTTCAGATCTCTGACTGCTAATGTAGTAATGCCTCTTGCACTGGCTTCCACCCTCCTGTTTCCTTCTGAAAGGAGCACTGTAATTACCTTGAACATATTTGGATAATCCAGAACACCTTCACCTTGCCATTAATAACACCCCCAAAGTCCTTTTGTGTCCACAGCAACATCCACAGGTTTCCGCATGAGGGCATCTTTGGGGACCCACCATTTTGCTTCCCATACTAGTCATGAGAGTTCAGGTAAACTATGATATTCCCAAGCTGTTTTTTTCATCTGCGACATGATGCTAATGGGTCTCTCAAAATATCACTGTGGGATTCTGATGAAGCAATGTCTTCTTAATGTATTAACTGATGTTTTTAAGCATTTGCAAAATGGTACTTTAAGAAACTTGAGGGCTGGAGGTAGATAGAACTCAGTAGTACAGCAGTGTTGAGCATGGACAAGGTCATGGACTTAATATCCAGAACCTTATTCCCCACAAAGCAACTGAGGATGAAGGTCATAGATGAATCACTCCTGGGTGAAACAGATACCACTGATTTAGCCTACTTCTTATTTCTATTTCTTCTTTTCTTCTCCTTCTTCTTCGTCATCGTCGTCTTCTTCTTTCTTCTTCTTCTCCTCCTCCTCTCTCTCTCTCTCTCTCTCTCTCTCTCTCTCTCTCACTCTCTCGCTCTCTCGCTCTCTCTCACTCTCTGTATGTGTGGAGAGGTATGTGTATAGTGTATGTATGTGTACTTGTTCATGTGTGTGCACATGTGTGCAAGTGTGCACATGTGGTGTATACAAAAGAGGCCAGAGATGGATGTTGGGTGTGCCTTCCTCTACTCTTCTCCATCTTGTCTTTGGAGACAGGATCTGTCACTGTACCTGGAGCTCACCAATTTGGTGAAACTACCTAGTCAGCAAGTTGCAGGAATGTACCTGTCTGCACCTTGTCACAGCTAGGGTTATGGTTGCAGCCACCTTGTCCCATGGCTTTTTAAGTGGGTGCTGGGGATCTGAACTCAGGTCCTCATACTTACGCAGAAAGCACCTTACTGATGGATTATTTGGGATATTTCTTACCAAAGCACCAAAGGAGAGAGAAAATAGAGCAAAGCAAGACTGAAGGGGGGAGGTACACAACATTACGTATACACATCATCCATCAATCACGACTGTTCGCATGAACACTGAGACCTGAGCATAAGTGCTCAGTAGATGGAGAGTTGGTTGGTAATATTCTGATCCCGCCCTTTGACGCCACCCTATGCCCTGACATAAAAGCCTATTCTTAAGGGAAAACTCCGCCTATTTCTCTCTTCTCTTCTGTCTCTCTCTCTCTCTTGCTTTCCTCCCACAAAGTACGCACCTCTCGAACCCTTCACCCCTCCCTCTATCTCTTCCTTTCCTTTTCTCTCCCCATCTCTTCCCCCCACCAAATAAAACTCTTCACTGAACGCTGTCTGCATGGCATCTTGGTGTCTCACCCTCTGTAGGGCACCTTGGCTCTTTCCGCCAGAACCTCCCACCAGCATATGTAATATCATAACACCCTTAGATTTTATTTTTTAAATTATTATTAGTATTTATTATGGATGGCACACATAGGGAGGTCGGTCAGAGGACAGCTTTAAGTGGGTTCTGGGGACTGAACCAGGCTAATCAGGCTTGGGAAGCCACTGCTCCACCCACTGAGCCATCCCTCAAGCCCGACCCTGAGACTGTGGCCGAGGAGTTAGTAAACATAAAAATAGATCACTGGCAATTATGTCATCTTAGCCCCAGAGACAACGCAGTTTTATAAATGAGCGAAGCCTCAAAGAATTCCGTGAAGTACAAAAAGCTCTGACCTCAGTTCATGTCCTCAGACCTCCAGGAAGAGAGAATACAGAGCAGAGAGTATGCAAAGGTAACAATGGCTTGAAGGCCCTAAATATGGCCTTCACACATACTTGCCATTAATTCAAGAAACTTAGTGAACCCCAAACAGAATACACAAAGAAAGAAACCCACGTCAAAAAACAAGATAATTCAATGAAATTAAAAACTAAAGACAAGGAATTGTCCTGGCAGTAACCGGAGGGAAACAATATGCATTGGGCAGAAGAAGGGGATCTCAGGTGACTGAGGTAGCTCACTGGAGCCACAGGGGCTGGAAGGGGGTGACAAGACAGTGGAAAATCCCCAAGGAGTGGACAGTTACATCAGGACCCATATCCAGTCGAATATATTCTACACCCAATGTATATCTGTCTACCCAGGGCGAACTAACATTTCTTCATATAGGAAAACTACATTTTATTTTTCAGAAGACCTACTTTAATGACTGGGGTTGTTGCATCAAGACTACAGTATGCTGAGGTTTTGTTTTTGTTTTGTTGTTGTTGTTTTGTGTGTGTGTGTGTCTCTGGCATCTTGTTAATGTCAACTATGACTTTGATCATAAATACCAGTTCATGACTGCACCCCTCACCCCAATGCTAGAAGAACTCATTTAGAAGAAGAAACATGGCATCAGAGGGGGATCAGAATCAATTAAGAACGACAGAAATGGCAAGTGTTTGGTTCCTTAAAATATGAATGACAGTTGAATGCAAAACTTGCAGCACTTCCTGTAGGTGTTCAATGTTTGCAGCACAGAGGATAACTACTGTGGTGAGGCCGGAAGCTGGGGGTTGGTCCCACAGCACGTCTCCTGTGTTGCTCTTAGAATGGTGATTATAATTTCTAATTAGACTGAAAAATTAAGTGTATGTTAATCCCTGAAGAAGAGCTTTTATGAAGAGGTAATGGCCAAATGCTCCTTAGGCAAATTAAAATGAAGTTCTGGTAAGTATTCCAAGAAAGGCGAGAGAGGGGAAATAAAGAAAAATAAGATGTAACAAAGCAAAACACAAGAACAGAGTGAACAGAAAACCATCATATGACGGCACAGTTAATAAAACTGATCATTATAAAATCAAAACAGTTTAAAAACATCAGCTGAGGGGTTGGAGAGATGGCTCAGAGGTGAATAACACTTTCAGCTCTTACAGAGGATCTGAGTTCGGTTCCCAGAACCACATGGCAGCTCACTTTCATCTGTCATTCCAGCTCCGGGGAGAATGACTCCCTCTTCTGTCCTCTTCGGGTACTGTACACACATGGGTCACATAATAAACATATAGGCATGTACTTAAAATAAAAGTAAATAACTCTTGAAAAAATTTGAATACAGCTAAAGTGGTAATTAGAGGGAAGTCAATAGCAATAATAGCAATAAATATTCTCATTAGAGACAAAGGAAAATTTTAAAAATAAACAGTTTAAACTCCACCTTGAGAAACTAGAGCAGTGGTTCTCAATCTTCCTAATGCTGTGACCCTTTAATACAGTTCCTCATGTTGTGGTAACCCCCAACCATAAAATTATTCTGTTGTTACTTCATAACTGTAATTTTGCTACTGTTATGAATCACAATGTAAATATCTGATATGCAAGATTCTGATAGGCAGCTCCCAAAGGGGTCAGGACCCACAGGTTGAGAACCACTGAACAAGAGGAGAGACCAAAATGAACCAGAGAAAGCAGAAGGAAGGAAACAATAAACAAGAGAGAATATTCATAAAATAAGTGTTGGTTCTTCAGTAAACATCACTCAGTTCAGTGAGACTGAAAAAGAGGGAAGGGGATGAGGGGCAGGATTCCAGTATTAGAAAGGGAAGAGATGTCATTGCTTTGAAAAACCTTGAAAAACATCAGCACAAAAAGGAAACACTACCAATAACTCCTCTACACAAATTCAACAGTTTACATGAAATAGAATTAAATCCCTGAAAACTATAAAGAACCAATTTAAACAAACAAGAAATCCAAAACCTAACTAACCAAACAATAAAACCAAAAGTCAAGATAGACAAGCAGCATGAGTAGTCCTAGATCTATCAGAGAAGTCTGGTTTATTTTTTATATTTACTTACTGTAATTTGTGTGTGTGTGTGTGTGTGTGTGTGTGTGTGTGTGTGTGTGTCCATGCACAGGCTCCTGCTGCAGCTTGCATATGGGGGTCAGAGGACAATTTGTGAAAGTCAGCTCTCTTTCTACTGTGTGGGCCCAGGGGATTAAACTCAGTCAGGTATAGCAGCAAATGTCCTTTCTTTACTGAACCATATTGCCAGCCTAATATGTGAAGTTTAAAAAAATGTTTAGGGGCAAAAGATTTCATTTACTAGTTTTCTGAATATTCTAAAAGAGATAATACCAAAATTACATATGATAATCTTTATATTTAATTGTATATATGTCTTTATAATATAATATATGATAATTTTATTAATTTATATACAGGACCTGGAGAAATGACTAAGTGGTTAAAAGCACCTATTGCTCTTACAGACGACCAGGTTTGGTTCCCAGCACTCACTTGGCAGCTGACAACTGTCTGTAACTCTAGCTTCAGGGGTCTGATGCCCTCTTCTGACCTCCTTAGGTATCTGCACACGTGCAGTGCACATAAACTCACACGGGTACTACACACATGCACATAAGTGATTGTTTTATCTTTAAATTATTTTTAATGATTAAATGTGTGATTTTATTTATCACGATTATATAAAAGATTAAATTTTTAAGGCAATATATACATGCATACACACGTCCACTGACATGCATACACCCTCACATACATGCACACACATATACATATATATACATGCACATACAATACACACACGCACATGCGCACACACACACACAGTCACAAAGACAAGTAGTGGGAGTCATGATTAAGAACAAGCAAGGAGAAGGAGGGCGAGAAGAAGAAGAAAAGCCTTACTGTTATCACAATTTTATGGTGATATATTGTGTACCCTAGTAAACTTGCCTGAGGATCAGAGGACAGAACCAGACACTAGATCAGACACAGAGCCAGGCAGTGGTGGCACACACCTTTAATCCCAGCACTTGAGAGCTCATGCCTTTGCTTGGGAAGCACACAGGCCTTTAATCCCAGGAAGTAACATGGCAGGGCAGAGAAAGGTATATAAGGCGTGAGGAAACAGGAACTCATTTTCATTAGGCTGAGAATTTGGTAGAGGTGAGAACTAGTGGCTGGCTGTTCTGCTTCTCTGATCTTTCAGCTTTCAGATATCTGGCTCTGAGTTTTTTATTAAAAGACCATCTAAGAGTCTAATGTGGTGGTATTGTGTTCCCCAAAATATTGTGCACCCTAATAAACTTATCTGGGGTCAGAGACAGAACAGCCACTAGATACAAAGGCTAGAAAATGGTGGCACTCACACCTTTAATCCTAGCACTCCAGAGGTAGAAATCCCTCTGGATCTCTGTGAGTTCAAGGCCACATTGGAAACAGCCAGGCATGGTGACACACGCCTTTAATCCCAGAAAGCGAGCCTTTAATCCCAGGGAGTGGTGGTAGAAAGCAGAAAGGTATATAAGGTGTGAGGACCAGAAACTAGAAGCATTTGGCTGGTAAAGCTTTTAGCTGGTTAAGCTTCAGGCTTTTGAGCAGCAGTTCAGCTGAGAGCCATTGGGATGAGGACACAGAAGCTTCCAGTCTGAGGAAACAAGACCAGCTGAGGATCCGGAGAGGTGAGGTAGCTGTTGTGGCTTGTTCTGTCTCTCTGATCTTCCAGTGTTCACCCCAATAACTGGCTCAGGTTTGATTTTATTAATAAAGACCTTTTAAGATTCTGCTACATCTAACAACACAATTTTCCTAAGCAAAGTGGCCCTGGCCAGTTGGATGCATTTATGAATGTATGAAACTGGGGCGGAAAAGACAAGCACCCCTACTATTATTGCACACACAGGCCCTCTCTCTTATTTAAAGAGATGCAGCTCATACAATGGACAGCCTTTCAAAGGGGCCAAGCACCTTTCTAAGTGCTGACGTCAGCGGGGCTGTGATTGTGTATCTCAATGGCTCTATTGCCACTACAGATGCCACACTGGAGCTGCTGGGTACACGGTAAGGACCTTTGTCTTTAGCTATTAGCTGCCTGTATCACTCCCGTTGGGAGTGTAGGGCAGTTGGGAAGGTGGTTCGGGATGTGCTCAGCTCTCGAGTCTTTTTTTAAATCTTTTACCTCACTGGAGTTTATGCGATTTGCTGTTGGACTTCATCTCTGTCTCTTGTCCACGGGGCATCCTATTTCCTAGGTGAATTTGAAGAGCATCTCCTTTACTCCAACTTATTCTCCCACCAACCCTGAAAGGGGCAAGAAATAATGGAGACTACCACCAAATCTGTCATAGTTCTTTGAACAGATTTAACGGAGTAGGACCTAGTGGTACAGGGACTCAGGACAGACATCGGGGTGGGAACATGAACGAAGAGCTTGAAAGAGGGATGGGAAGAGAATCATCAAAAAGTCCATAGAGTGCTGCTGGGGGCGGGGCTCAGACCGGAAACGGACCCAAAGAAAGCGCAGGTGAGAAGAGAAGCAGCTAAGCGGTTTTGACCTCTCTAACATAAGAAACTCAGCAGCGGGGAACAGAGAGGGTAACCGAGTATTTAGGCTGTGAAAGTGGAAGACTGGTTGGGATGAGTAAGGAGAGCGTATGGGAGGGTAAGGAGGGGGCAAATAAGGACAGCGATATGATGACGTATGTGAATGGAAATGTTGAGCGAAACCCACTGCTTTGTGTTCTAACAACAGCAACAAAAATTAATCTGAAAAGAGGACCGCTTTTATGAAACAGAGAAGGTAACCAGTGTTGTCCAGGGTGAGGAGAAAGGGGACCCACTCACTGGGTGCTGTTGGTGAGGATGCAGATGACTGGAGTAGTGTGGGGGCTTTTTTGGGGGGGGGGCGGTTCAAGACAGGGTTTCTCTGTGTAGTTTTGGTGTCTGTCCTGGATCTTGCTCTGTAGACCAGACTGGCCTCGAACTCACAGAATTCTGCCTGGCTCTGCTTTCCAAGTGCTGGGATTAAAGGCGTGCGCCACTGCCACCCCGGTGTGTGGGGACTTTGAACGGGATTAAAAACAGAACTACAACTACAGTAGGCCAGCTGTCCCTCTCCTGGATGTAAGCCCAAGGGAAATGAAATCACAGCCTATAAACTGTGCCCATGCTTCCTGCAGCACTGGTCGACAAGCCACAGAAAGTCCCCAGAGAGCCTACTGACAGATAAATCAACTTATTAAAAAATGTAGTTTATATCCCACGATGGAATATTGTTTAGCCTTTAAGAAGAAAAAAAAAAGTCTATTTGTGACAATACATGGCACCTAGAGGAAAGAAGAGTCAAATAATCCAGACGCAGAAAGAAAACCACTTCATACTATGTGTGGAATTTAAAATGGGCCCAAGGTTGTCCATAGAAACAGAAGGTGCCACTGTGGTTATTAGGGACAAGGAAGCGGAGGCCATCAGAGGGTACAAAATTCCAGCAACACAGCTGAGAGTCCAGATCTGATGGACGTCATGAGGGTGGTGACCAACAATAGGTACTGTGTGCTGGAGTCTGCTCAAGGCATAGGTTTTAGGGACTGTCGCCACAGAAGAGGGATTGGACATCACTGCGTGAGACTATAGGCCTGCTGTGTACACACACACACACACACACACACACACACACACACACACACCTACAGTTAAATGGATGAAAGAGGAAACTTCCCTAGTTCTTACGTCAGTCATAAGAAAGTATGTAAGGAGGGGGGCTACCGTACCCCCCCTTCTTTTCTGTTGTCACTCTGACGCTTGTCACAGAGCAGGACGTGCCGGAGATGGACAGTCCAGTGGTAAGATGGACGTATCAAAGTGATGGGGCGGGTTCTCCTCCTCTGTCTTCATTTACCCACAGTTAAGACTTGGGAAGGCGTGAACCCCCAGTTTACTTTCTCTGGCTATGTTCCCACGCCCATAACGGCGTTTCCAGAGAGGCCAGCCTCGAGCCTGGTCCGGATGTGACCAGGAATATTATCTAGGATCTGCATGAAACTCTCATTTTCGAAGAGAAAGTTCACAAAAAGAGCTCCTGAAGCACCCCCAGGCCTCAGGCCTCAGGCCGGGCTGTTTTTGCCTCTTGGTGCCACCGGAGGCCTTGCGTTACCTTTGCAAGGGCTCTGCCCCGTGCTATGCCCTGGGGTGGGGGGTGGGGAGGAGATATGCCCACTCATGTAAAATAGAGAAATGGCATCCTCCTGTCCCGCGAGAACCTTCTGTATAAATGGCGTGCACTCTGCTGAGTTTAAATGGATACTTGGAAGCGGAGAAGGCTAAGATTTTTTTCTGGCCACTGTCTAGAGTAACAAGAAACTTCCAGCAAGTGTCCTGTTCTCAGGAAGGAGTCACAGCTGCCAGCTTCCTCCAGAAAAGGACTAGGGCTCTTCTCTTTTCCAGCCATGGAAGTCTCTAGGGAATGGAGATTGTTGGCCATGCTCCAAAGCCCTGACTGTTCTGTTAGTTCTAAGTGACATGATTCATAGTGAGAGTACAGGGATATGTGTGCAGGGAGGGGGTGTGTGTGGACTTGAACCCCAAGGGTGCTAACTTCCTGTACCTTGGCCTCTTCATATATACAATGAAAGCACTAGTCTGCTCTGGTGGAATGGTCCTGTAATTTCAGCTTCTCCAGAGACTGAAGCATGAGTATCACAGGTTCAAGGCCTGCTAGTGAGTTCAAGATTGGTTGTTACCAGTGGCTTCCGGAAAGACTGCGTAGACGAGAAGCCTGAGGCTATTGAAGAGACTCACAGAATTATGATTGATTAATAATGTCTGCCCGGAGTAGGGGAGGGAAAAGGGTAACACAGCATGTTTCTGGCAGCCATGGACTCTGACTCTAATTTTCTGTCCTTCTGGAAAGAGGGCAGGAAAGGACAGACCCTCCCCTTCCGGTAATGCCACAGTTCTAACACTCATGATGTTAAAAGAGGTTCCCTCTTGTAGCAGTTCAAGGCCAAAGGCTGGGAAATGGTTTTGTTTTGTTTTAATTTTTTTCAAGGTTTCATAGCTTCCTTCTGGGCAAGCTCTTTGGCTGGTAGACCTCATAATTTCAGTATCATGGTGGTCTCTTCTCCAATAAGGATGGTCATGGCTTATATTTTCAGAGCCCTTAATTTATAAAACACTTAACATCCGTTAGGGTACTTTATATTCAACCATTTGGCATGGGGCAAGCACAAAAGGATGGAAGGCAAGCTGCTGTAGCTATTTCTTAAGTCTCATTGCAAGTTCATTGATGATTCTAGCACAGATGTTTTGTTTCCAAAGTGCTGGCATTTCGTTTCCAGGGTATGGTATCTGCCTTTTGCTCTGAGCCTTCCTTGGTTCCTGGACCCCTTTCATTTACTTTCCTTTCATTTGTGATTCTTCTCCATGTCTTACATGTTGGCCTGTTGTTAAAATATTGCCCTCGCCTTGCACAGCATGCCCAAGTATTTCCTCAGTGAGTCACTTAGAACCTCAGAGCCAATTCTGTTCCCAAGACAAAAAAGCCAAGGCTAAGATTAGTTCCAGTTTTGTGTTAATGAGTTCACATTCTCAAGACTTAGAAACTCCCAAGTGCTGTGCAGATATCAAAGTGGTCAGATGCCGTCCTGGATGGAAGGCAGGCTCTCCATCCTTTTCAGTACCAAAGTGCTGTTTTCCGGTCGTCATAGGCAGCTTCTACATCAGGAGCGTAATCTATTCTCTCCCACTCAGCCAGTCTCAAGAGATCTGGAACTATTTTGCAATAAAAGATGTGTAAGGTTGACCCTCTCTGCCCACGCTGCTCCCTGCTCAAATGGGTTGAGTCAGTATTTCCTCTTTCCCTAATTCAGCAATGGGCCAGCTGGTTTTGTCTGATATTCTAAAACCCAACTAAATGACCTCCTTTCTGATCAGAAAATAGTCAAGAAGTTTGCCTGTGTAGTTAATGGAGTCAAAGAAGACTGGTGGAAAGGTAATTCAGACCCTAAGACCTCTTTCTTCCATAGAAAGACTTAGGGAAAGTTCCCCTAATTATTTGTTCCCATTGTGAAACTTTAAATTACATAAAGGGAAGCCGTGTTTTGCCCTTTCTAACTGTATGGCAACCCAAATGAGTCAAAATTCTGTAGGTGAAAAAAAAACAAACAATGAAATTGGTAATATGGCTCCAACTCTCTCCCAAACACCCTACGATTTAGGCCACACAACTACAACAGTTTCTTATATAATTGTTATTTACATGGATATAGTTATTGTTTGCATCAAAGGCCCTACAAGAAGCAACCGTGTGAAATCTACTTTAATGTGCAGGTGAAATTTGGATGTATTTCTATCCTGGTTCCGTGTCTCTCTTTGGTGTGCTACCTGAGACATTTATTAAAGGAATGACATCTATGACCAGCAGGGCCCTTCCTGAAGAACTGATTGATTGATTGATGATTGATTGATGCCACTCATTTACTTAACAAATTTGTTAAACACCTGTTACATGCCACTCACAAGGCGAGCCCCTCAGAGAATAAGTCATGAAGAGTCCTATGAGTAGACTACTGAGGGGACAAATTTGGCAGCATTTGAGAATACACTTGAGAAAAATTCCAAAACTAGGAGGGAGGAGCCACTTATGGCTGCGTAGAGGAACTGACAATTAGGCAGAGTCCTGGGTGTGTGTGTCAGTGGTCAGCAGGAAGGGATGACCTAGGTTATCCTCAGCACATGGAAGAGTAAATACTAATATTTTGGAGCATAAGAAAGACAGACGTGGGGTTGGAGAAATGGCTCAGAGGTTAAGAACACTGGCTGTTCTTCCAGAGGTCCTGAGTTCAATTCCCAGGACCCACATGGTGGCTCACAACCATCTGTAATGAGATCTGGCTCCCTCTTCTGGCCAGAAGGGATACATGCAAACAGAACACTGTATACATAATAAATAATAAATCTTTAAAAAAAAAAGGAAAGAAAGAAAGAAAGACATGGGAGCCCCCATACCCATCTGCAGAAAGATCCTTTTCATTTGTGTGGGCATGCCATCTCCCTCTCTGTTCCCTTAATGACATGCTTTTGGGAGGATGGACAGGTTGGTGTGATGACATGGGGACATCAAGAGGGCTAGGCTTTGTAGATACATTTCGCAGGCTGGAGCATTCTGTGAGACAGTGCCACAGCCTTTCCTACGTGGCTTACCATATGACATGTGTATTTTTGGTTTTTATCTCCCTTTTCCTTGCGGCCTTTCCCTCCTCAGACTTAGGCTGTAACATTCGGCCCATGCTTAGGCTCAGGCTCTGGCTCAGGATCACTTGGCAGTTGGTTGGAACATTCACCAAGATCTCATATTTCACAAACATCATCAGGTGAAGTGGGTCCAGAATCAACACATCCAATCACCTCTTTTTCAAGCACGGGCACTTGGCATTCTTCACTACTCAGAATCCCTCAAATGGGGATTGCCATCTTCTTCATCCTTGGTAACACTGGAGGAGGCTTTTGATTACAGGACCCTTGGTGTCAGAAACCCATCTGAAGACCCTTCTCCAACGCTTATTTTGCAAATGTTAACTCCCTTTTCCTCACAAGAGAGTGAGAATCAGGGTCTGAGTCAATCACCACACATCTGGACTTTCTCTTCTCTATCAATAGAGATATATATGTGGAGGTTTGAACAGGTATGGCCCCCATAGACTCATGTATTTGCATGCTTGGCCTATAGGGAGTGGCACTCTTAGGAGGTGTGGCCTTGTTGGAGTAGGTGTGACCTTGTTGGAGGAAGTGTGTCGCCCTGGGGTCTGATATGCTCAAGCTACACCCAGTGTGGCACACAGTCTTCTCCTGCTGCCTGAAGATCAAGACGTAGAACTCTCAGCTCCTTCTCCAGCACCATGTCTGCCTGCATGCTGCCATGCTTCCCACCATGATGATAATGGATTAACCCTCTGAAACTGTAAGTGAGCCCCCCATTAAATGTTTTTCTTTATAAGAGTTGCCTTGGTCATGGTGTCTCTTCACAACAATAAAACCCCATCTAAGACATATAGGCCTCACACTCTTCGCTGCTGCTGCTTGTATCCATGTTACAAATATAAATGCTTCTGTGGTGTCCGGCACAGGTCATACATAGCCTGTGCCACTCCTGAGCATATCAGAACTGATTTTATGTTCTCCTCAGAAACGGTGACCACCAATAGCCAGTCATGCGCCTCTATTTGTGTTCGCTTTACACATTAGGAGACACAAAGAAGTGTGTGGTTCAGCTTCAGTGTGGGACTCTGACTCTCCACCATCAGAGTCGGAAATGGTTTGAGCAATACAGACAGTATTGCTTCGTTCACAAGAAGGCTGGGAGCGGGGCTGGAGAGATGGCTCAGAGGTTAAGAGCCCTTGTGATTGTAGCACAAATCTTAAAGGTACGCCAGAAGTAGCATGAATCTTAGAAGGTCTTATTAATAAAATCAAACCTGGAGCCAGGTATTGGGGTGAACACTGGAAGACCAGAGAAGCAGAACAAGCCACAGCTGCCTCACCTCACCAGTTCCTCAGCTGATCCTGTTTCCTCAGACTGGAAGCTTCTCTGTCCTCATCCGAATGGGTCTCAGCTGAACTGCTGCTCGAAAGCCTGAAAGCCTAACCAGTCAAATGCTTCTAGTTTCTGGTTTTCACGCCTTATATATCTTTCTGTTTTCTGCCATCACTCCCTGGGATTAAAGGCATGAGTCACCATGCTTGGCTATATCCTTGAACAGATGGATTTCTGTCTCTGGAATGCTAGGATTAAAGGCGTGTGCTACCACTGCCTATCCTCTATGTTTAATATTGTGGCTGTCCTGTTCTCTGACCCCAGATAAGTTCATTAGCGTGCACAATATTTTGGGGAACACAATACCACCACATGTGATTGCAAAGGATCCAGGTTCAGTTCCCAGCACCTACATGGTGGCTCACAACCATCTGTAACCACAGTTCCAGGGGATCTTATACTCTCTCCTGACCTCCCAGGGCAACAGTCATAAACTTGGTGCGCATATACACATGCAGGCAAACATGCATACACGTAAAATAAATCATCTTTACAAAAGAAGAAAAAGGTTGGGGTTTAGAGACATGGCTCCGTGGCTAAACTGTTCATCTCAAAAGTGCAACTCGGAATTTGGTAACCCAGAACCCATGTAAATGCTGAGTGGTGGCCCTGCTTGGGCTGGGTTTGACTGAAAGATATTGCCTCAAGGAATAGGTGGAAGAGCAATCTAGGAAGATTCCCGACATTGATCTCAAAGCCTCCACAGGCACACACACACACACACACACACACACACACACACACACACACGCACACACACACGTACATATAAGGGAAAATGCATATAAGGTCAGGCGGAGGTGTCTCTGGCTTCGATGCAGATGCACATTGTGTAACTGGTCCTGTAGGCTTGTGCTTCTTATTTTTCTGGCTCTCAAGATCTCAGTCTAATGCTTGATGTCCATGTCACAGGACTGCTGCCTCCAGACCAAGTCATGTGTCCTGCATTCACAGAGAAGAAGAAAAGAGCTAGCAAGTGCTTCTTGGCCCTTTTACATGGAAACTAGAACTTTCCTAAGCTAACCTCTTTCTATCTCTTGGCATTTCTGGATCATGTGATACCCCAACAGAGTTATATATTAGGCGGAAGGCAGTAGAACATGGGTAGACAATGATCATATCTATAAGAATCTGTTTCCACTGGCTTGGGGTTTATGTAAACATCCTGATAGGCAGCCTCTAATCTAAGGAATGGAGAAAATTGTAAGACACAGTCCTGCTTTCTCTCTGCAAGCTTAGCATGTGGTTGGGAGGCAGTTCATACACAGAAAAATCAAATACTAATGACAAAAAATAGCACAAGGCAGTAACAATTGGGCCATAGAGAAATCCATGATGAGGTACCAAGCAGGTGGGATCCATGTAGACATTGAGAACCCTCTGCACTTTGGGATGACTATGATGGAGGGGATCAATGTGACGGAGAAAGTCAAGAAAGTGACAGCTGAACATCTTCCTTTGTCATTAAGTTCAGGAGTAACTGTGTTCTAATGGTGTAGTCTTCAATGTCTGTTGAACAATACTTGTTCCTTCTTCAACTGAGACTCCATTTTGAATTTTAGAGATTTGTTGAGAGTCTGTGGCCCAGCAGTCACTTGAAAACTAAGAGCCTGGTGATAAGGTCTAACAACACAAAAAGATAAATTAGGGAGCTGGTAAGTGTATCTATAAGGAACATGACTTGGGGTTCCTTAGAGACAGGAGAAGAGGAGAGCAAAGGACTGGACTCTGAAGACTTGGGGGATACAGAGTTTCAGTTGACAGTTACCTGATGCATCATCTTGGGTCACCTGCTTACCATCTTAACCTTCTGTTTTTTCATGTGGAAATTGAAGATGCTGAATTCTCCCACATCAACTCATGTAGAGTCTATAAGCCAGTATCCTAGAAAGTCCTGTGTAAACTTTAACAATGAAATACAAAGCCATGGTTCAAAGTGAAGAGCAACAGGCTTCTGTGTAGAGATCTGATCGCTGTGACTGCCTCTCATGCCCATCTGCCAACCAGGTTCAATGCTTCCCCATGACTTCACACTTGGTGCTGGGATCAGACCTATCATGTTCACTTAGGTCAGGATTAGTAAACATACAAAGGCCCCTGGAACAGCAGGCAAAGGCCTGATTCTCCCAGAGGTTGGCTGAATCTCCACTAGAGCCTGTCAGATTAGAGAGAATTCTCAGACACCAAGGTAAGAAAGTCTCACTGGATGTTTACAGGCAACACTGGCTCGGGTGGAATGTGTGCCCATGAGGGTGGCTTTCTAATGGAGAAAGGACACACATTTACATTTGGAGAAAGCCCGGCAACCATCATACCTGTAAACATGGAATGCCTCTCTTGAGAGACGTTTGGAAATAAGAATAACATGGTGGCGATCAGCAATGAGCGCTCTGCAGTTCTTCCACACAGCTCTCCTGAATTAACCAACAGAAATGAGAAAATAGCCCCCTGTCGTGTATTTTGAAGGAGCTACCACACAGAGCCCTGAGTACTAGGTGAGGCACAGGAATGTCTTCTAATTTAGTGCTGTAAACATGAAGAAAAGCATACAAGTGAGTTTTAAATGAAAACAAGAAGCCCCCCCACCCCATGCCATTTGCTAGACCAAGGGGAAATGCTGGTCTCACGGATCATGTGTGATGGTCGCCAACTTGATACATCTAGGAAAAGGCAGCATCAGCTAAGGAACTGCCTCCATCCTATTGGCCTGTGCCCATGTCTGTGAGACATTTTCTTGATTACTAACTGATGTAGGAGGGTCCTCCCACTGTGGGCGGTACCTTCCCTAGGCAGGTGGGCCAAGGATATATAGGAAAAGCAGCTGACCATGAGCCTCAGAGCAAGCCAGTAGGCAACATTCCTCCATGATCTCTGCTTCAGTTCCTGCCTCCAGGATGTGAGTTCTTTCCTTGGCTTCCCTAGATGGTGGACTGTAATCTACCCTTTCCTCCCAAGCTGGCTTTGGTCAGTGTTTTATCACAGCAATAGAAAGTAAATTCAGACAACCACGTGAGACCAGTTCTGAGCATACGCCTAGAGTGCTTGACTGTTACAGTCCCAGGGCTGAGTGTCCAAAGGAGGAATTCCAGACATGGTGCTCACCCTTATCTTTGTTGACCCAATACTGAGCTGGGGTAAAAGACTTTAAACAAATCCAGCAGCTGGGAGAGTGATTCTGACGGCATGGTAGAATAAGCATTTCAATAAATCTTAATTGCATGGAAGCCATGGATTTCCTGGACATTCTAAAGTTCTAGTCTGTTGCTGGGAAAGAAATAAAATTTTATAGTCTTTGGATTGTTCTGTGACAGTCTTTGTGAATTACTAATTCTCTAGGCATTCTGGGAGAATAAAATTAACATGTTTTTAGAAACCTACTAGCTGCCCAGATTTTAACTGATTTGATTCTTATAACCATTCTAGAGGATTAGGCATTGTTATCACTTTCCCATGGGTAAAGTGAGGTCTGGGTAAGTTGGCCAGGTGAGTTGAATCTCTGAGGAGTCACATTTGGTAGTGTATGCCTGGCATACAATTCTAGCCTAGGCTATCTAGTAGGTTCCAGGCTAGCCTGAGCAAGACCCTGTCTCCAAAACTACAAATAAACAAAAATCTCAAAGAAGAAGAGTTTTGGGTGTTTAAATGTAACTCATCAGTTACCCAGTCCCTTTATGAGTAGAGTCTTAAGGTCATTCTTTTTTTCTCTATGTAAAACATGCTATCGCTGAGGAGATAATTGAGGATATACAATCTACATGTTACATATATGTATAGTGTAAGTATGTGTATAATGTGTTGGCATATGAGTACATTTGCTATGTATACATATGTATGTTATTATAAGCACATTACACACGTGTATACATAAGCCTGTATGTTACATGCATATCATAAGTATGTGGGTCACATATGTGGGTGTCACATGTGTATATTTGTAAATATGCATGCTGCACACATGTGATTGGCATTTCTTTGACTAGAAATGCAGAGGGCACAGGAGTGGGAAGGATTTCAGCCATTCTCTCTCTACTTAACTGAGGGTGGCTGTGCTCTTCAGAAGTCTCTTGAAACCGTGTCCCAGGAGGAGCCCATCCTCGCCTCTTCCTTAGTGGAATGTAACAACTAAGATCAACTTTCTGTGACCCATGGCCAGACCCAACGAAGATCCAACTTCCCTGTGATCTGTGCTCCAATGATGCCTGTCCAGGGAGGGACCGGAGACTGTCCTTGACAGAGACCACATCAGCCTGTCACTCTACCACGGGTCTCTATTTTCCTTCCAAGTGTTTGTCCAATACACCATAAATTTGCTGGCAATTTCCATAGTTGTTTGTGTATTTTCCATCTTCAACCTTTTAGAATGGTGACTCCATGAGAGAAAGTCCTTCCTCATTCATTCATTCATTCATTCATTTTTATTCACATTTTTCCTCCATGGGTTAGAATAGTATTTGACTACTGTGGGTACTCAGTGACATTTCTTGAGTGTGTGAGAGTACCAATTCTACTCTCACTGCTGCAGAGATTTGGTGGAGTCTGAGTGTGACATTCTGTTGCCTATCAGTTGACACTTGGATGAGATTATTTACTGCTGAGATGCCATCCCCTTCTCTGACTCTCCAATCAAACAAAAAACAGGGTTCCAGCAAATTCAGGGCTTCTGGGCTGTTGGAATCGGCCAGCCTGGCTCTCAAGTTTAATCTATATGCTGAAGAGAAGAACCGGCTTTTTACAGTGTCGGACCTTTCTTCCGGAGGGTGTACCATGTGAGCATTATCACTCTTGAACAAAGAGCATAAACTTTGAAAATGACTCAGCTCTGGAGAAAGCAGTTCCAAATTTTATTTATGGTCTCTGCAAAGCATTTCCTGAAGGGAACTAGCCTTACAGCAGCCACCCAGCTGTGGTTTGCTCTCTCAGCCCTTTTGAAATGTTTCTATAATCACTACCTTGCTATTGGACCCTAGTTAAGACTTTCATTGAAGATACTTGGTAGCTTAACCCAGGGCTTCCAATGGTAAGTTAACAGAATGGAGTTGTTAGAGCAAAGGTGTCTGTGTCTGTGTGGTGCTGGGATTGGACCCAGGGCCTCCTGCATAGGCAACCATCCTACCATACCCAGTCCACATGAGACTTCAATATAAAAAGCCCTTGCTGGTACTTTAAAGCAAAATCCATGACTGTTTTCAGGTGCAATCCAACGTATTGGGAGATGTCAATGACTCTCTGGAGTTTCTGCAAATCTTCAAAAAAGCCTTACCAAGAGGCCCCAGGAGAGCTTGAGGTCTGTGGTTACCAGACTCCAGAGCCAGACTACTTGGTCTCCAGAGCTCTGGGAAGACCAATCCTTGCTCAGGGGACTCTAGCAGATCCCATTTCACAATAAAAGTCAGGTTGATGTTCTTTATCTCTCACACCTCTCCCAGAGCCCCCCAAGGCTTTATGGTTGTCTGTAGGGACTTCTGGCTGAGCCTATCTTGGGGCTGTCTATCATCTAGAATGTTCTCCTCCTCACATTCCTATGACTTGTTCTCTTGCTTCCTTATGACATCTGTTTAGCTCTCCCCTTCTTAGGGACACTTTGTCCATTTTTTCTTTTAAAATTGCACCCCCACTGCTTCTCTGCCCTTGATTGTTTGTCTTTTGTTTGAGGCAATGACTCATGTTGCCCAGGCTAGCCTTGAACTCGTTGTGTAACTAAGAATGATCCCAGACTTTGGGTCTTCCTGCCTCCATTTCCCAAGTTCTAAGATTATAGGGGTGCACCACCATGCCTGGTTCGCCCTATAATCCATCCATCCTATCCTTAAACAGAGGCATGTGAACTTATGTGGTTATTTTAGCCACTGTGATGACCCAAGACTTTGAGTAATGCATAGAACACAAGAAATGCTCAATAAATCTGTTATGTTAAATGTGGGAGTGGGGTGTTGGAACTGATTCATCTACCAGAGTTTCTTTTTCATTGGCTTAAAGTGAGACCCCAAAAGATTAAATGAGGGTCACCCACTAATAACAGGAAAGACTTAGCATCCCAGCAGCTAAGGTTCCAATTGGAAAAGCAATTACTAGTCGACTTGGAGTATTGCAGTCAGGTCAGGGTGTGAAAGAGAGGTTGGATGCTCCCGTTTTCATCCCATAACCCTGCTGATCCCCTTTGCTTAAGAGGCTGGAGTGGCTTTCCGTTTCTTGACACAGAACAGAGCTAATTAATGCAGGAGTAAAGTGTTCATCCCCTTAGAGCTTTGGGAGCCCAGAAGGCAAAGAGTACTGGTGTGCCTTCCTCTGTTTCCATCTCCAGAATTTACCTCAATTACTTCTAGCGCACACCTGAAGGATAATTAGTCAACAAAAAATTTCCAGAATTGAAATGCAATTCTGTTAATGCAGATGCAAGGGTCCCTAGGTCACCTCCTGTGTGGATGGATCTTGAGGGTCAACTTGATGGGATTCAGAATTAACAAGGAGACAAGCATCTGGATATGTCTGTGAGGGAGTTTCCAGTAAGACTTAACAGAGTAGAAGGAGCCATGCTGAGTGTGGGCAGCACCATCTCTCGAGCTGATGTCCTACACTGAATAACGTGAATGAAAAGGGGGTGGGGGTGAGCTGAGTACCAGCATCAACTCTCTGTTTCTTCACTCCGGCTGTAACATAGCCATCTACACACCTACAACCACACCTTCCTTGCGGTGATGGACTGTCCCCTCTCAAACCGTGAGCCACAAGAGACCCTTCCTTAGGTTGTTTCTGCCACATATTCGGTCACAGCGATGAGAAAGGTCACTAATACAGCCTCCTAGGGATGAGCTTCTCTTTCATCCCATCTACCATGTTTCCCCGTACTCAACCTATTTTCAGGCCTCACACAATATTTTCCTCAGTGTCTTTTCATGGGACATGTAACTAGACAAGTCCATTTAAAAATAATGTTCTCCCACTAACTTCTGCTCAAGTAAGATGAAGCAAAAACAGAACATTCTGTCAAAAAGTATTTGTTCAGCACCCTAAAATCACTGGAACCATGAGCTTGTTTTTTGAGAAAGGGTTTCTCTGTGTAGCTTTGGAGCCTTTCTGGAACTCATTCTGTAGCCCAGGCTGGCCTGGAACTCACAGAGATCCGCCTGCCTCTGCCTCCCAAGTGATGGGATTAATTAACCGCCTGGCTTGGAACTATGATCTTGAAGCTTCTGAAGGCTTTATGAACTGACTGGTTTTCAATGCTTTTGTGGATTCTAGTGTTTTTATTGTTGGAACCAGAAGTATGGTTGGAGATAGCCAACACATTTCAAAATGTATTTTTCAGAGTCAAGCAGAAGTTAATTTAAGAATAAAATGTCTACAGCGACATAGTTGCAACAATCGTGACTGTCCCTTTTGTCACCTGACTCAGTCAGTGGTCCTACCTCATCTTCTCTACCCTAAGTCCAGTCTCTCTCAAGACAGAACTTTGTTTGAACTGTGGACCTCACTGATAAAACAGTGATACAACCTGGCCCACTTTCCTTAAAGAGCTCTTCTCCCCCAAATCTTCTCTGTTTCCTTTTTTAAAAGGGAAATGTCCACCTATTTACTTAGGGAAATGTCCACCTATTTACTTTATGGTATGATCTTTCTCACCAAAGATGGTATCTTCTCATTAATGTCTTTTTAATACTCGCATGAGCTAGCATTTAAATCTCATCACCTACCACTTTTTGGGTAAGATAACTATTGATAGATGATTGTGAAATGAGTTGCTCACATTTCAGCTCACACATATTGCTCCTTAATTGATCTCTCCTCTTACCATCCGCTCTTCTTCTGAGCTCACTGCAATTACTGGCTGAGAAATCCTCATCTCAATAGGACAAAGAGAAGAAAATTGATGTTACCCTAGAGTCTTTTATAGCCTGATAAATCATAGGCTCAATTTAGAATTTTATCTTATATTAGACTGATTTTCAGGGCCAATTATCTATGTGAACAAAAACTAGGACAAGAACATACTAATCCAGCATTAGGAGGCTGGATCTATTGTTTCCAGTTGTTATTATTGTCAAGGACTGTTTGACCTGAGTCACACTTAACTTGGTTATCAATTGTCCAGACTTGGAGTGTGAGGTGAGAAGGGTTCCAGGCAAGGGAAACAAAAACTCAAGGGAGAACTGTGCTGTGTGTAGACCGTGATGTTGAAGATGTGACAAAATGGTGGAGGTGCAGCCACCTACCCACCATGTTGCTGTTCTCAAGCTCAACCTTGCACAACCCCTTCAGAAGCACCCTGCCTCACTACCAAGAGGTGCATAGCGCACTTCCACCTTCCCACAGCCTCTTCTAGTCAACAAGGCTGAGTTTGAAACACCTTCTTGCCTTTGTAGCCTAACAGGAGCACTGTGAAGATCCCACCTGGTTCTTGACCTGTGTTCTTCTGTTTAAAGCCATCTTGTTCTCCAATGTGAATGAGCATAGACCCCACTGTTAGCAGCTGACCCATATCTCGTGAAGGCCATTTGGGCTTTCCATGACAAGGAGCCCGTTCTTGTTTAATTCTAGGTAGTAAAGGGACTGTAGAAGGCATGTGAGAAGGAGCTGAGCTTCCTAGTGTAGACTGGTTGACATGAAGTCTTGTGGGAGGTGAAACGGTAACTCCAGTATCATGTTTCTACATGTGCCTGGGATATTCTACAGCATTATCAGGGCAGAATCCCCCAGGCTTCCGAAGTCAGCTAGGCTAGTCGCCACCCCCTTGGAATGTTCAAACTCAGAGCTAGGGAGGACCATGCTTTCATGTGGAAGGAACTGTGGGAGGTGAGATTTGGTCAATGCCAGGGACCTTGTTACCCACTTCAGAGGGAAAGTGGATCACTGTGAGGGAAAGGGAAAGAAATCCATAGAGATATCAGAGACAAGAGTCCCAGTACCATCTAAATCCCTGGTTCCCAATTTTCTGGAAGTCCAGAGGCATTCCCATTCAGTCACTTGACTATTTCTTTGGTTATATAAAATATTTCCCCCAAACTTCCAGTAAACTCCCCTCTCCTCACCTAAGCTACCCCAGTCATGATTTTGCTCATCTGCATCCATGAGTCCCACTGTACATGTAAACACTTGGGAGTTCAAAACCCAGCATCATCCAGGCCATTCTGACAGTAGCTGAGACAAAGGATGGCCGGCTATTCCTGTAGTTATAGATTCTTCCCCTGTCCCAATCCATCTACCAGAATTAGGAGAGCTAAGGACAGGAATTACAGGGATTTTCTGGTTCTATACTTAAACATTGCAGCACAGTTTTTCAATAGGAAGCTTCGATTATGGTCCTTTTAATGTTGACCACTTGGCCACCAGCAAATTCTTATTGCCTCCCTTCTACTGACTGGATACAAAGGACCCTGAGTGGAGGAGAATGGTCAGAACCAACCCAGAGTGGCCTCTAGTCTCCTCCACCTACTCCCCTGTTTTTCCCAGGAGGCTGTATTTTAAATATGACTGTTACTAACCAAATACGTAGACTCCATTGGCCTTTTATAGCATATATTTTTTTAACTGTATAAAATGTAATACAGCGATGACTGATGAGGTTAAACCATTTCAGTTCCCTTTATCCATGTTTCTGGACCATTCCATGCACCTGGATATTTTCAGCTCTTACTTAATTTAGTATATCCAACATGTCTCATACAGTGCAGGGTGGAGCTCCCCCTCTAAGCAAGCTGCTGAGTGAATAAACAATTCTACTAGAGAGGTGGCAGCTGATTAATCCTTCTCTTCCACTAGATGGCGCTGGTTAGCATGCTGTGGGCCCCAGTGCATTTTAAAGGCCTCAATCTATATCTCTTTGGTTGGCAGGAGCACTCACCACAGGCAGTGGGTTTTAGGTGTTCAAGTCAGGGATTTCCGAGTCTCATTCCTCTTCTTTGGATGAAATGTGTGGGCATGAGCAAGGCTGGTCTTAGTGTCCTTGTTTGTAAATAGAGTTAGTGGCCCCTGTCCTAGGACATGAGGTGTTGCGCCCACTCACCTCTTCACTCAGGTCTGCTTTCCTGTGGTTTGAAGTTGGGAAAGACTGCTTTGTAAGACTCAGATAGGAAGAGAGCTGCTGATGGGAAGAGACTAGACACAATCTTAGGGGATCAGTAGTGCACACCCCTAAACTATGATGCTGGCACCCTCTCCTTAGGACATGTTGCATGATTTTATAGGGTAAGGGGACCTGCTAAAATTACACACAGGGGTAGGATAATGTCCAAAGTGGAAAACAACGGTGTTCTGCTCATCAGAGAAGGAAGTGTTGCATGTAAGCTAGTACTTCTAGAAACCAAATCCTCCTCCTTTCCCTACCAAATATTATTATTATTACTACTATTATTATTATTTTGTAGGGCATGAGAACATTAAAAACAGCACTAAAATACACTGCACATGCCCCCCTTTGTTAAACACAATGCAGCGAGTTTAATTTAGTTTATTGAATGTTCTGCTGTTGTAGCAGAACCAGATTACAGCTTTGGTAATTGATATTCCTGCCTTGACTGATGGCCCTGAGCTTACGCTGTCTTTCGTTTCTTCCCAAACATTCACCACTCTTTGACATGTTTCCGCTACATAATTTGTGACATATTTTATGCCAGATACCAGATCTACAGGCTTCCCAGGCGAATTACTGCTGTGCTCAGTTCTTCCATTGAAGTCATGTGCACTGGTGTCTCTTGCCTGAACATCCCAGACCTCAGGGACAGTTTTCTGGCCAGTGGTTCAATAAAGGACATCACTCTGGGCACCGCTACCCAGAACACCTTCTTCCTGTCCATACTCCATAGTGGAGGATAGCTTTATGGCAGATCCAATAAATACAGTTAACATGCTAAGACAAGGAGAAGGTGGAAAAATAGAGAAAACTCAGAGCTCCAATGATGGTGCCTATGAAAGACTAAGAAGCCAGAAGGGTGAAATAGCCAATGAAACTCCTTTTCTTTTAGAGACAGGGTCTCACGGAACCGAAGCTGGCCTCATACTTGACATACAGCCAAGGACGACCTTGAACTTCCGATCCTCCTGCCTCTGCTTCTGGATTTCAAGAACTACAGCCATGCACCACCATGCCCAGTGTGTGGGGTGCTGGGAATTGGACACAGGACTTCAGGCATGCTAGGCAAATACTTTATCAACTAAGCTACTATCCTCTTAAGAACAGAAACTCAATTTGAACTCTCTTCGACTTAAATGTTCACTTAACAAACAAAGGACTGGAAGTCTTTAAGAGAGGCTCAAATGGCCTCGGATCAGATTGCTCTCGTCTCTGCTTCCTTCTGCCATGGCTCTTCTCACAGATCACTTCATCACTCATTCCAAGCCCGTAGAACAAACTTACAGGAAAACATAAAGATGGCTGTCCTTTGCAGTAACCCCTCCAAAGCTGTCAGAATTGACTTTCATTGGAACATTAGGAGTCATGTGGCTCCTAAAAGTCAATTATTATGACCAAAAACCGCAGTCCTGATTAGCATAGTTCGTATTATTGATTAGGTGTAGTTCCCATATTGCCTCTAGAGAGAGAATGAGTCACATGGTCATGACCATGTGGACTAAGAAGTAATACTGTAGTTGTTACCCCAATGGAATGATGAACATCTTATATATACATATGGAGGAATTCTGGGGGAGAGAACCAACAAACTCGTAAAAGTACAGAAGACAGAGCCGAGGGCTGCTCTCACCAGCTGTTTGTATGACTTGGTAATTTTGCCACACATCAGCTCCATCTTCTCATCAACTGCCTGTCTATTTAGGAGACCTGCATCTTGTCAGTTCTCATTTCACCCCCAGAAGAATCAGGCAGAGGGAAATGGCAGGGCAACTGCTGAAAACATCTCTGAATTCATCAGGAACTTTTATCATATAGGTCAGGCTCCTGACTGGGAATGATGTGGGTTTCTGAAACCTCAAAGCCTACTCCCAATGACACACCTCCTCCAACAAGGCCACACCTCCAAATCCTTCCCAAACAGTTCCACCAATTGGGGACTAAGTATGCAAATATATGAGCCTATGTGGGAGTGGGGGTTGGGGGGTGGGGAGGCATTCTCAGTCCCACCACCACAAGGTCACAGAAGGTGACCTAGAAAAGCAAATGGGCAACTTTACAAAATGAGACACAGTGTGGGATGAGCATTGAGAGAAGGGCTGTTGATTCACAGCAGAAGGGCAGAGAAGGCTCTGCTGCATTGCACCCAGGCTGAACTCCTAAAGATAGGAAGGAGTCAGGCCAAGAAAACATCCAAAGGCTGGAGGGTGTTCTCAGGAAGAAGGAGCTATAGGAATGTAATGGCTTCAGAACATTATAAGTATAACTTCCCTTTGGCCAAAATGGCAGGCGTGTGGTAGCAGAGGAACCAGGAGCAGAGGAGAGAGATGGGATGGACCCAATGAGTTAGACAAACCCAAGCGTATACTGTGGGCCAAATGGCTTGTTTTATGCCCTTCAGAGTTCTTTCAAGTCTTTCATTAGTGAGAAAGATGCACTGTGACTATTGCCAATATGAAGGTTATACCAGTGTTTAGTACACAGCAGATATACACAGTCTGTGCCATTCCTTACCCCCCACTCTACCTCAGAACATAAAGCAAGCTTTACCCATCTTCCAAATACCCTTCTTACTTAATCTCTCTCAGCTACTGAGATTTCTGTTCCTAAGGCCACTGAGGCAACACCCCTTTAGAGTGTTTCTATTGGAATTTTGTCCAAAAGTTCAATGGGCAGACTCTAAGATGATTGCTGCCTCCTGGTAGTCAGTCACACCTGGTAGTCACACCTGGTATTCACATACAAGTTCATCCCCTTGAGTATTGGCTGGACCAAGCAACTTGAAGAGTGATGTATGGTCCTTTGAAGGCTGAGCTTTAAAAGGCAGTTGCTTCATTGTTGGGTATCCTCCACATCTTCTCTCTTGGGTCACCCCTCCTGTGTCACAGCACACTTGCGCTGTCTATGGAAAAGTCCACAGAGTAAGGCATTCAGTGCGTAATCTTGAAACAGACTCTTCGGCTCCATCTTAGTCTTAGATGATGAGAGCCTTGGCTGACGTCTTGACTGCAGTCTCCTGAGAGATCCTGAGTCGGGGACACCCAAAGAAGCTGGACCACGATGATTGGTCCAGTGAAACTAAAGGAGAGCAATCTTTCCTTGAGAAACCCATACCCGCATAGATGTCTTGTTCTTTCCCTGAGTGTCCCTCTATTAACTCATATGTTAAAGATCTGTATTTAAAGTGTGTCTTAATAAATTTCAATTCTGCTTGAATGAAAAAGAACGGCAGGAGAGTGAATTGTGTGTTTCTTTTTCTTTTTTTTTTTTTTTTTTTTTTTTTTTTTGGTTTTTCGAGACAGGGTTTCTCTGTGTAGCTTTGCGCCTTTCCTGGAGCTCACTTGGTAGCCCAGGCTGGCCTCGAACTCACAGAGATCCACCTGGCTCTGCCTCCCGAGTGCTGGGATTAAAGGCGTGCACCACCAACGCCCAGCTCAAATTGTGTGTTTCTTGAAGCACTGTTTGTGAATGACATTATGCAGAAGATGTAAATAACAGTGCCAATCTGCCCTCTAATCAGACTGTGAGTCCTTGCAGAGAAGAACTTTCTCACCTTGCATGTGGCTACTTCTGGCTGGGTGGCTGCCAGGGGGTGTTGATTCTAGAGTAGGAAGGGTCTGAAACATATTCACTCTGGATCCCTTTTCATGTAAGAAATGTTTACATGACCTCAGGTACATAGAAATGCAGAATAGATATACTAAGCAGACCCCTAGTTCTTTAAAAGTTAAGAGTTTTTTTTGAAATAGTTTTTTGATAGATATAGAATTTTACCAATTATTAAATAGGAAAGGAAATTTCCATACTAGTAGATGACTGCACTTGTTTAGTTTTATATAAAGAGCTGAATCTTGGCTGAACCTTGGATACTGCAGGATATTTCTATAGAGCATCTTGAGTGTTTTTCAGTGTTCATAGGTAATTTGACATTATACTCTCAATGCTGAGAATACCACACCACATACCACACCACATAAATTGTTAGTGCAAAGTGGCAGACATATGTTCAGGGTCTTTTTGGACATTGTTGTAAATTCTATCCTAATCTCAAGCCAAAACTCATTGGATGATTTTTTTTAATGAGACTAAAGCCAGCAATTCAAGCAATATTTTTTGACTTAAACATCACACAATACAATTCAAAGACAAACTGATTTGATGCACACTAAGGAATGATGAGCGATGAATATGAAGACTTTTGTGGGGGAAGGGGTGAGCAGAAAGCCATTGTGTTGCTATCAGAGTAGAAAATGATATGTACAATAAAAACACTGGGGTGGACTTGAACCTGAGCTGAGATGTTTCGGGCATGATGTATGCTCTGTGTGGTCAAATCACATGATACACCTTGGTTTCGGTGTGGGTTTGATATTGAATTAGTTCTCAGTTATTCTGAGTTCAGATTTAGTTATTTGAGTCCAGGTTTAGTTATTTGATTGGTAGTTTAAGAAGCTGTGTTCTAGAACTCCGAAGGAAAAAAGCATGATGGGGCCTGCATTTCTCATTGCAAACCCAACTCTCTGTGTCATGTGTGTTCCAGCTCATTTTGCCTGGTGCCAAGCAGAGAGCTTGGTTGGGTTTATTCTTATTACCTCAAGGGTCTCAGAACACATCTCCCTTCTCCTGAGCCCACAGAGGGCCTTCGGCGACATTCGAG
This sequence comes from Peromyscus aztecus, assembly GCA_902168405.1. Lineage (NCBI taxonomy): Eukaryota > Metazoa > Chordata > Mammalia > Rodentia > Cricetidae > Peromyscus > Peromyscus aztecus. The sequence goes on from CABHPQ010171137.1 coordinate 28,579, forward strand.
GCGTTAACACATCCCCCAGCCAAGAGAAGAGTGATTGCTAATTTGGGTCCATGAGCTTGTTTTTAGAGGTGAGGTTATTACCAGGGGTCATGAGCAAAATTGTCCTTGTTCATGTCCCTGCCCCCCAGAGGATTTATTACTTTTTCCTGGAATTCCAAGAAGATCCTGATAAAAAGGAGGGGGGAAGGGGAATAGAAAGGGAGAAGAGGGGAGAAAGGGGAAAGGGGAAGGGGTGGGGGAGGGAAAGAGAGAAGAGAAAGGAGAGAGAGAGAGAGGGAGAGGGACTGAAAGGAAGAGATCAAGATTGGAACTGAAGATCTCTGCTATCTGGAGGCGACCCAGGGAGTGATGGCAATTCCGGCTGAGCGGGGTCTTGCATGGTTCAATTTTCCCTGGAACCATTTCCTGCTAGGACTAAGATTCTAGAAACTACACTAAGGAATTTTTTTTTCTTTTCTTTTTGTTACTTTAACAGTGAAAAGGAGTCTATTACATGTTGATTATATTAAATTAGCCACTGCCTGTCCTCCACCCCCATCCCTTCCCCCAAGGGATGTTGAGCAATATCCTGAGGAGGCTGGGTGTGGATCTGGGCTATGTCTGGCCTTCTGGTAAAGTAGGTGAGGCTTGGTTCCTGTGACCCCCATCCTCCTTCAGGGTCCAGCCTGTGACTGTTAGCCCTGCCCATCTTCATCCTCACCAAAGGGCCAATTCAAAACCGAGATGGGGCCTCTGCCTGAAGGAGCCATGAGTGCAGTCGAGACAGGAATATGTGGTAGGCTTGGAAAGCTCTTCGGGATCCAAAGAGTTGAAGCCTTGATGGTTGAATGACCATCTGAGGAACTAATATTCCACGTCACCGGAGACTCCAATCACACCACAAAAGTGCCAGCATATGTGTGTGTTGCTAGCAGGCACCACAACAATGAGACATGACTAAGAATCCCTCTAGTATTTCTTTGTCAAGTTTGAAAATTAGATGAGCGTTTTCTCTAGCCTCAAAGTAATGAAGAGCTGAATGAGGATTTTAAAGCCTGCTGAGGAATAGACTTGAATTCAATGTACAAGTAAAACGCCATCGAACAGAGAAGTCTCAATAGAGATGGGCAGTTGTGAACAACTTCTTATGAAGATGCTTAATTTAAAAGGCTGGTTATACCAAGTGTGTGTGTGTGTGTGTGTGTGTGTGTGTGTGTGTGTGCTCACTTGTGCATGTGTGTCTATCTGTGCATGTACATATATGAATATTTGTGTGTGTGCATGTGTGTATGTCTGTGTTGTTTGTGTTCAAAAACACTCCTTTAAGCAACAGTTAGAAAGCGCTTTCTACCTGCTAGATAACGGGAGTTAGCATTAAAGCAAAGCATGGACACTTTCTGGATTAGTAAGTGTGTGCTCCAGCCTCAGGTAACATGCATGTAAATGGTGGCTGGGTATCCATAACACAGGGAGAGGTGGCATCTATAGCAAACTACAGAACGTATAACTAATCAAAGCATTAGCTGATAAAATTCTATCCATCCTGGAGGCCAGAAAAAAACTAGGTCTGCCAGCTGTGTTTGACACTGATCACAAAGTGGTCTAAACAGGACTGAAGACTGATGAGTGCTTACCATGTCCTGCACGCCTTGAGCATATCTGCCACTCGTTGCTATATTTATGGCACCACTGTTAGGGACTGTCCTCACCTTACAGAAGGGAAAGTCACAGCACAGAAGAGTTAAGTGCGGTGCCTGACACCTTGGCAGCTGGAAGTATGACTCTAGCCCTCATTTGAGACCTCTGACTCCTCTGCATTCGTGACTTCTCCAATTCTGATCTCTATTGGTTATGTGGAATCAGTCTGATTTACTAAATCTACAGAAAGTGGGTCTTAAAATAGTTACATTCCATTTTCCTTTTTATCATCTACCTCGCACATGTTACTGTGAGGAGCATCAAGACCCATTTAGATTTGCATTGCAGTGACTTCTAACATTTCATTACCCCCTTTGTGTGTATGAATATGTGCTTGTGTACGTGTTTGTGTGTATGCATGTGTGTGTGGAGGTCAGAGCCAGCCTATGTTTCAACACAGCGTCTCCCACTGAATCTGGATCTCCTCAGCTCTGCTAGGCTGGATGACCAGCGAGCTATGACAGCCTACTTGTTTCTCCCTCTACCAGCTCTGAGATTATAGACATGCACCACTTTTACAAGTGTGGCTATTTATGTCAGTAGTGGGAATTCGAACCCAGGTCTTCATGCTTCTGCAGCAGACACTTTAGCTGCTAAGCCATCTCCCCAGTCCTCGTCTTACTTTTCCAAACGTCCTTTTAAAGTAGGTATGCCCACAGAAGAGGCTAGTATCAGATTATGCTGGTCACTACAAAAAAAAAAAAAAAAAAAAACCAAAGGATAGGGTGAAACAATGAACATCTGTTTTACATGTCAAAGGAGTAAGCATGCTTGTGCCTTGGCCACAGAACTGCTGGACAGGAGACGTGAAAGAGATCTGAGTATGGAGTCCAGTTGTCCTGTGTGATGCTAATGGGATCTGCAACAATACAGCAGCTTGGTGGTCTAATAACTGAGGATTTCTGGGTTTGTGTTAACCTCACCTTGTTACCTTCAAGGCATGGTGACTCCTTTCCTGGGCAGTTCTCTGGGTACCTTTCCTTCTTCAGGCATCTCTTGCATTCTACAGATGAGATTTAGGAAACTTGGCATTAACATCCCAGTTATTTCTATCATCTATCAGGAATCTTGGGAGCTTAGAGAAAACAATGGGTCTTCCTAGGCTACATGGCTGATAAAGATCAGGGTGGTTGCAGAATAATGCCACAGACTATTGAAGTTGCTTTCCTGATATCTTCGAACTGACTAAAGGCTTTAGAAATATCTAATTTAAATAATTCATTCTGCTAGAAGAGAGAAAGTAGATCCTAAGCGGTAAAGCAAGCTCTGGGCTATAGTCCCTTCCTTTTGGGGAAGGAATAAGTAAAATGAGTGTAATCTTGCTAGCCAGAAGTGATTTCCAACCAATATTTTCCATGCACTGGGTAAGAATTTCTACAAAATGTCACGGGATCTTGACATGATAGACACTGAGACGCTGATGTGACCTCAGGAAGGCATAGTTGAGATGTATCCAGTGATTCCAAATTCAAAGCATCTAGAAAGATACAGAAATAACCCTTGGTAATCCTGGCCTGTGTCTGATCTCTATAGGAATTCAAGCCATTGAGGATTGGAGGGACACATGGGGTCCTTGCGTTTGTGGTTTTGCTTTGTTTGAGATGGGGGTCTCATGTATCCCAGACTGGCTTCATACTTGCTATGTAGCTGACCCTCTGCCTCCATCCCCCAAATGCTGAGATTACAGGTATGCCCCAGCACATTTGCCCCAGTGTTTGTGCTGTCTGAAAGTTTCTGGGTGATGGGTACAGCCAGTGTGGACAAACACTAACCTGGAACAAACACAAGGTTGGTCCACATGGCCAAGGAGGAAGGGAGGAAGGGAGAGGGATGCGAGAGGGAGAGAGAGAAGCAGAAGCCATGGTTAAGATGTACTCAAGTCACTGGCAGAGGAAGTTGTATTGCTAATATCTCTTATACACACACACACACACACACACATAACAAACAAACAAACAAAAACCACCCACATCCCTCCATGCATCTGTCTAGTCCATATAAAAAGTGATAAATCACTTCATGTGAACAAGCCCAGCAGTAGGAAGAGATGGATAAAAAAAAGCTCACTGTCTACGCAAGTATGCCTGGTGGTGGTCTAGCCTAGATTAATATCACAAGTTCAGTGCCGGCCTTGGATACACAGAAAAACTCTATTTCAGAAAACAAAATGAGAGGCCATTATTCAGCCTTTGGCTCAGCTGTCTCCAAGATACAAATTTGTAGGAATGATGTCACTGTGACCCTGTGGTCTTCAGGGTCACAAACACATGGACCTTTCAATATAGTAGCTCTTAGGTGTGACAGCATAGAGAAGGGTCACTCCACACAACTGGTCTTCATTTCACCAATCAGTAAAATTTCTATTGTTGTTATGGGTAGACCCACCCACAGTGGCTGTCTCTCAGTCTACCTGATACTCACTATCCTAAGTCAGTGTCTCTAGGTTCCATTAAAGCCATTCTTGCCATATTTTGGAGATTTTTCTTTTTCATTTTGGGTCCATTTAGGTATTTAGTCCCCCCTCCAATTATTTCCGTAATGACGGGCTTTTTGTGCATAGCTAGACTGCCAAGCCCATCCAGGACAACAGCTGATCATGAGCTGTGACTCAGTGGCCGACATTTTAAGACAACCTTTAACCAGTTCCAAAAAGGAGCCTGAAGCCAGCATCTTCTAACAATTACTGTAATTTATGGATTGAAAAAAAAAAAAAAAAGGAGAGAGAGAGAGAGAAAGAAACAGCCAGGCTCTGATGTCTTTAAAAGATTCTTAACTAACCACAGGAGGATCATCTCATTTGTAGGGAAACCAGCTTCCCATCCTTCACCTCTGACCACAGGGACTTTCAGAACGAAGTGGTATCTGAGATTAAACCGTAACTTCCTTGAATGTCTTAATTTCACTATCCGCGGCTCCAGCCGGAACCCGGGAGTTAGCATGCACAGTCTGCCTTGCAACTGAGCTCTGCTGCATCCATCATCTATGACTCAGCTGGCCAGAGAGCCACAGCTGGCTTGGCAACAATTTTAGCACACACTCTCTCTCTCCTTCTCCCTCTCTTTCCCTCTGTCCCCCTCCCATCCCCTTCCCTCTCCCTACCACAAGGTCCCCCCCCCCCCCACCTCCCTTCTCCAGTCCAGATCCACAGTGAATCAATAGCCAATTCCTTCCAACTGGCCCTCACTACTGCCAAAGGGAGACTCCTAGTTCCCTGGCTACAAGCTTGGGCTGGGGAAGCAGCTCCTAAGGTCAATGTCCCAGGCCGAAGCAGACAGCCGTACAAATAAACAGCCATGGGGAGACAGACACGGAGTCAGGAAAATCCCCTACTTGACTAGACGATCACTTTCAGCAGGGCTTTGCCTGGGAACACCAGGTTCAAACTCATGACATGAGGCCAAAGGCTTTAGCATGTAATGGCACTGCTCTTAAGTCCATTTCTCTGTAATAACCATAACTTGTTGAAGTACACACACACACACACACACAAATCCTCTCTCTCTCTCTCTCTCTCTCTCTCTCTGTGGGGGTGGGAGTCGGTGTCAAATATTTATGAAAATGATACATTTCTAGGATTTCAGTCAATTGAGACTGAATTATAGTTCTCCCCACCCCCTAAAAATACAAATAACGAGAAGGATGGGAATCCTTAATGGGTGGTGTCTTTTTAAAAAAGAATGGATGTTGGGACCACAGATGCCAGTTGAAATCCTAGTTCCAAGTGCAGTTTGCTGTCACAAATATTACCAAAGATGAACTTATCATGAGGCCGATGAGATAACATCTGCATTTTGAGAGCGTCTTTGTTAGAGGGACCCAACAACTGTGGTCTGCTAAGAGTTCTTTTATACGGTCATGAGTTGTTAAAACTTGCAAAATAAGATGTTTTCGTATTTTCAGAAAGGGAGAGTCCACAGTTCATCTAAGGTGCAAACACCCTAAAGCCTGAGTCCATGTTGGGCTGGGGAAACTGCTGGGGGCTGAGCGGGCAGGTAAAGAGGATGACTTTCAGTGTCTACATGTGTTCTCAAGGAACACATGAGAGCAGAGAAGAACACAGCCTGCTGTGAGGTCCAGCTTTGCAATCCCATTGGTGACTTAGTGTTCTCCCTTACTTGCAGCTGCTCTGTGCTCTTCAGAGCCACTGACTGTGCCCCCTGTGGCTCCTTCCAGTACCCATACTCTTATTTCTGGAGTTGATGAGAGAGAGCACATGTCTGGTACAAAGAGAGCATTCAATAGATGCCAGCTATGGAGTGTAGACCTTGTATATACAGAACGATGCCCTTTCTTCTAAACACACTAGATATACTAAGAGAATATCTCCCATCCTGGCCCATGACAATGTCTGTAGGGGGTGAACAGCTCTGTCAGTCCTTCCTTGAGTTATTGCAACTGGAGCAACAAGAAGAATGGCATCCTCTCTTGTGTGTTCACAAGGCTTAAAAAAATAATAAAAAAAAGACATAAGCCCTCAGCTGGTTGTGGACAGGTCTCTTACTTAGTAAAATAAAATAATAAAATAAAATAAAAAGCTGGTTTGAGAATGATTGAGGAGAGGGGTTTTGTTGGTTAGTTTTGTCAACTTGACACAAGCCAGAGTCTTGGGAAGAAGGAAACTTGATTGAGAAAAATACCTCAATCAGATTGGCCCTGGGCCCACCGGGGAAGATGCCACCCCCTAGGCAGGTTGTCCTGAGTTGGATAAGGAAGGGTGTTGAGCAAGCCATAAGCTTAGAGCAAGCCAGTAAGCAGTATGCCTTGATGGCTTCTGAATGAGTTTCTGTCTCCAGGTTCCTGAGTTGCGTTCCCATTCTAACTTCCCTTCAAGACAGACTAAGCTATGAGCTGAAACATACCCTTTCCTCCCTAAGCTGCTTTTGACCATGGTATTTTATCACAAGATTAGAAAGTCAGTTAAGACAGGAAGTCAGTAGCTCTTCAGTCTGTGATTTCAGTGCCCACGAAGTCCTGCATTTGGAGTGGGCACATTTCCCCCTCTTTTCTTGGGAACATCTTCTGCAACCCAAACCATCCTGACTAATAGATCTTTTATTCTTCTAAGTCTCTCTCTTCTCTTTTGAGAAGCCACGGCTTCCTCTTAGGCAGATTTTTTGCAGAATCAACTCTGCACCTACCAGGTTCAAGGCTTCTGGCTCCCATCTAGACAGCTTGTGCACAAAATACACAAAGCCAAGTTCTAAGTCTGACCCTCTCAGTTACATTTTTACAACACAAAATTGTATAGCACAACTTAACTTGGCTCTATCAAATAGTCAAGAATAGAATCCTCCATGTGCACAGTTAGGAGTGACCTGTCACTACTTTGCAAATGGTCTTTGTAGGTGATTTATCAAATGATATTTATTTAAAGGTTTGAAAGTAGAACTTTTTGTAAGATTCTTATATGTGAACTAAGCGTGCGGCCTGAAAACCCAGTTTTCACCACAGATTCACTATCCAGATTTTCATAAGTTACGTATTAGGAAAATCTAAATTGTACACTGAACTAAGAATGATGTGGTCACCTGAAAAAAGCAGGCCAGAGTTTCAAAGTTCTAAGTTCTCCTCCATCCCTAAATGGGTTCAATGTCTATAAGCCTCAGTCTATGCATCTGAAAGATGACAGTTTGGGAATACGTAATAACCACTGTTCATTGTGCTGCTGCTATGTGCTAGGCTTTGCTCTAGGAGCTTACCGGGCATTATTATACTATCGTTTATTTTGTACTTCATTCTTCCTAGTGCGGTAATGTTTTTTATGTCTTAATCTGAACAGGGAGCGAAACCAAGGCTCAGGGGGCCTAGGAAATCTTCCCAAGCTCATACAGGTAGTAGGTGACAAAGTAAAATTAGAAGTTGGATAGAGTTCAGGATTCCCACTTGTTTTAAAGCCCGCACACTTAACTGCCACTCGGCACTGTTTGTCTTGGAGCATGACCGTGATTCTCCCAACTATAAAGTACCTTCAGACCTCTATGGAGCACTCTGTGCCATGGTGAATGTGGTTTTTAATTGCTATCTTAACATGTCTGAAGATCAGAGTGTGGCCGTTAATTTCCAGTTCATCTGACCACAATCCAAATGTGAGCTCAGGTCTACTTATTTCATTAACTGTCTCAGAGCTCTTGATGGCAAAGTGAAGAAGTATCAGCCACGAAAACGCCCATTGGCCATTTGACTCGACAGCTTTGCCTCCAGCTTGCCATCTTGGATCCTTTTCCTCTACCGCAAATACAAGCAGAGTCTAGCTGTGTGGTCTGGCTGGGTGTTGGTGCTGGTGATGTTTTTAATTCCACCCCACCTCCTTCAAAAGGGAAGTTGTGATTCTGGGTGAACTGATGTACCAACATCTTTAGACTCAGAGAGTGGCTGATACTCTTTGAGGAGTTGAAAGTTGGGGGTGATTATAAGACATACCTTATTGCTCCAACAGTGAGGGCCCAAATGATAAAATCACATAACAGGCAGAATAAAGACAAAATTACGTATTAGGAACTCAATTGCTGTGACAAACAGAAGGGGGTAGGCACTGAGAGAAGGCTGGGGTGGGCAGAGAAAGACTGAGTGGATCAAGACTTGGATTGGGGGCTGGAGAGACGGCTCAGTTGGCAAAGTGTTTACCTTGTGATCATGAGGACTTTAGTTCAATTCCTAGAACCCTCATTAAATTAAAAATCCAGGCAAGGTTGTGCTTGCTTGTAATCTCAGTTTGAAGGAGATGAAGACAGGCAGGTAGAGCTTGTTGGTGGGCCAAAATAATATAATCAGTAAGTTCCAAACTAAGAGAGAGAGAGAGAGAGAGAGAGAGAGAGAGAGAGAGAGAGAGAGAGAGACTTGGGTGAGAAAAGGGGAAGGAGGAAGAAATGGGATCCTTGAGGGCAAGGATGACCAGTGTGAGGAACAGGGAGGGGCTGGATGCCATGTGTGGTAGCACAAGGAAGAGACTTTCTGGGCTGACCAGATTCTAAAGAGTCTTCAGTTCAAAACTAGGAAGTTCCATTCAAGGACATTCAAGACCTGCTGGTGCAGTCCCCGCAGACCTGTGGCTCCAGAAGTGTCCTCCCTGGACCCTTGTCTTTCAACTGGGAACTTGTTAGACAGCAAAGATTCTTATGCCTTCTCCTTAAGATCTATCAGACCAGAAGTCTGAAGTTAGGGCCATCTGGTTTAACAAGCCTTCCAGATGGTTCTGAGACTTTCCAAGATTTCAGAATCAATGATGTAGATGAATGCCTGAGGATAGCAATTTCCCTACTGTCTAAAAAAATTAATTCTCTTCCCACCTTACTTTAGTATGGAAGAATGGGAATATGCTTTTTACAGCATTGCTAAAGAGTTCTCTGTCTTTTGTTCAGTTTTAAAATTATTATCTGAAGCATTCAAGGAACTGCAGTCAAATCTTTGCATGCTCAAACAGAATTGACTGAGTGCAAATCAATGAAACAGGATATATCCATTTATTAGGATTTACTTTAACTGTACAGTGGGAATTTCTATTATAGAAATAGGAGGTATAAACCGAGACCCTAGGAAGACAGTACTATTCAAAAATCAAAGCTAAATCAGAGGGCTGCAGAGATGGCTCAGCAGTTAAGAGCACTGGCTGTTCTTCTAGAGGACTGGTTCAGTTTCCAGCACCGGCATTAGACAGCTCATAACTGCTGTATCTCCAGCTCAGAGAACCTGATGCCCTCATATGGCCTCTTCAGGTTCTCTCTCTCTCTCTCTCTCTCTCTCTCTCTCTCTCTCTCTCTCTCTCTCTCAAAAGAATTCAAGACTAACCCAAGTGATGACACACCTGCTTGAGATAGACGGCTGACCGGAAGGGACCGTTTCTCCTGACTTCCAGAAGCCTGATAAAATGATAGCGAAAGAGTAACTCACAAGAGCAGAGGGAATGAGAGGGAAGCTAGGGCCATTTCAGTAACCACCTCTCTCCCAGAATCCACCAGTAACCACAGTTGGGTGGTGACGGGTAGCACCTCACGAGTCTCTCCCCCTTCCATGACTGACAGGTGACAGACAGGTCCAGGCTTCTGCAGGCCTCGTCAGGAAGCTGCAGCTGCTGGGAGTCCATGATTGCAATGGCTGTGCTGTACCCAGAAGATGGCACTTTGCAGCCTTTCTCCCTATCTCTGACCCTCGCACTCTTTCTTCCCCCTCTTCCACAATGTTTTCTGAGCCTCAGAGAGAAAAGTGTATATGTCTTATTTAGCGTTGAACATTCAGCCATAACTTATTCTCAGCACCTTGAGCAGCCAAGAATATCCGCAACCTCTACACATAGAGGTTTCTCTAATAAAGACTCAGAAGAGCGTTTGCCTGTGGGTACAAATGTGGGAGGTAATTTGATGCTATATCAATTTATTAAAACAGCAACAACAACAACTAGTTAGCTCACTGCTAGGGCCTATGCCTTCTCCAGTCATGTAATTTTGACCGGGTTTACAGTATCAGGCATGGGTTTTCCTTCCTGTAGAGCAAGCCTCAAAACCAGTCAGAGAGCACATGGTTGTCCCCATAACAGGTGTACCGCTACTGCACAAGAGGACGTATTTTGCCTGGCAAGTTAGGATCATTCTTCTTAGGTATCACAACTGGGTAAGACTATTGAGTTGATGCCTTTTCTCCCCCAAGAAGCCAGCGTAGCACCTTCCGTGGCCCTACGAAAGCCAGCTAGCAGGGTGGAATTTTCAAGTTCAGTTCCAGCCTAATTGTTCTACATCTTGCAACTAAGGTGAAGCACATACATTGAATATACATATACATGCACACATTGTACATACACACACACACACACACACATATATATATATGCACACACATAATCATACTGAAAGGTAAGGATAAGTTTTATAAAAAGTTGCTATTAGACCTGCTGAAATATCTAAAGTAGTACTCCTTCTCTGTTTACTCAGCTAATCCTCCTCTCATAATAAATTTCCTTCTGCTCCTTCAGAGGAATTTTAATTTTCTGTCTTTCATACATATTTAAAATTTCTGCACTTAATGTTCTTCTGAAAAATGATTGATTCTTTAATTGAACATGGCTGGTAGGAACCAATGCATTGTCTTGACATTGTGATATAGATTCTGCCTATTAGTGTTACAGAAATCACTATAAACCTTACTGGCATTTTAATTAAAATCAGCCTTGCTGGTGTTTTATTCTTTTGAGGATTGTCTAGAGCATAACCTTGCAAACAGGATACCAGGTTATTTCCTATTGCTACACATGAATTACAGGAGGAGGGGAAAGATATGGATCCTCTCTGCAGGAGCCATTTGGAGCTTGGAGAGTTTGGATCCCTGTGAGGAAGGAAGAACAAGATGGAAACATAGAATTCAGCCAAGTCGTGGATCACATATTAACGTGGTGATAGACAAATAGTACCACTGTCTACATGTGCTGTGATGTGGGAATCTTAGGATACCGTGAGAAGTGAGATACATCTCCATAGAGGAGGTTTGAACGTGGTCATTCCTCCTTTCTAGAACTCGGGCTGATCTATCCTAATAGAACACACATGGCATGCTCCTTCTTCCTGATAGTATCTTCTGTGACATGGAACCCAATGAACTAGAGACTGTTTGGCCAGTTCTGACTGGCCTTTCTTGTTCTCTTTCTATGTCATTGTGCATATTTTCCTTGGAATTAC
>CABHPQ010171138.1:0-47178 GCA_902168405.1 Peromyscus aztecus
TTTTTTATATTCTCTATTAATTATTTAAACTTTTTAACATATTTTGACAAAATAATAATCATGGGGAGCACATCATCTACCCTTAGACTTGTACTCAGGAGATGGACAAACAAGAATCATGAATTACTGACATTCAAGCAAGGCTGGATAACAAACATTTCAAGGGAATTTGTGAACAAATATGAAAAATAAAACCAGGAATAAATATCTACCACCCTTTCACAGACAACCTTACTTGAAATAAATGATCACATACTGCATGACATTTAAACAAAAAAGAACATCTCTGGTACTTTTTAGATGCCTGAGCACCCTTGTGACAGGAATTACATAGAAAAACAATCATAATTGAAAATTAGTTTAAAGATTTGTTTTCATTTTAATTATCCAATGTCTCTGTATTTTTTGGGGGGGGTACGTGTATGTGCATTTTTGCTTCCAAGAAAGTTAGACCCTTGGAGTTTCTTGTAGAAATAATTACTGGAAGTCATCAAAACCCAGACCTTTGTCCAGGGAATGAAGTTGTTTTAGAGGCTTGGCCATATCTATCCCTGTCACTATAAAACTTTTTTTATATCATTTTGATTAGGACTTTAGACATCCCAGTTGTTTCAAGTCTCAAGGGAAAAAAAATCTCATTTCAAGTCTTTTTCATTGTAGCCCTGAAGTAAGTAAATTATTAACCAAGTTCACTAAAGACTGATGTGAAGACCACATTGTGGCTTCTGTTTTGCCACATGTGAGGTAGATATTGAAGTGTGTGATATGTGTGTTAATATGATTCTTATGAGATCACCTTAAAATATTTTTGAAGGAGTCCAAATTATTATTATCCTTATAAATATTATATATACATATAAATACAATATTTTCTTTCAATTATGCAAACTCTTTAGTTAATATGTCAAAAATATTTTATTTCTCTATTTCCTTGTTAAGAATTTTCAAATTGTTTGTTGTTTGTCTATACTATGTTTAAGACTTTGCTTAAGTTTCAAGATTCCACATGAAATTAATCAATCTCAGTAGCACAAGATATAGAGAATCTGTACTTCCTATGTGAAATTCCCCATTTGTGTGTATTCGGGTACAGTTACTTATGTATTCCTGTTTTTATTCCATTGACCTATGTTTTATTCCTCTAGTAGTATAAGACAGCCATGATCAACAGAACTAAATAATAAACCACAGGATTGTTTAAATTTATTTACTATATTCTTATTCAAAACCTTATAACATATGCTTATTTCATGTTTTAATATATATTAGAACAATCATCCATATAACAAAAATGTGCAACAATTTTAACGGGAATTTTTCTAAAGGATGAACATAAACTTGAAGAAGTTAGAGTCTTTCATATCCTGAACATTGTATTTCTTTCCAACTGTTGTGTGAGCACTTTTCAAAATGTGTTTTTTTTAAACATTTTTTAGGTTTAAGCACTTTAATCCTTTAGACATTGTTTTACATCTTCTATTTCCAGGTTTTATAGAAGTATATATTTAAGGACATTAAGGATCCAGATGTTCATAATAATTTATAAAAACAAATTGTTTTCTCAATGTCTTTTTAATATTCTTGTTTTTATCAATCTGGTGATTATTTAGGGGGATTTCCTTGGAGATTCACTGTGGATTATTTTTTAATGTAAACACTCATATTTTGATAGTGGTATCAGTTTTGTGAATTTATCTCTGTTCTCAATGCCTTCGATGAGACCTTCAGTCATATTATGCTAACTGTAATTGTCAAAATTATTTTAAGAGTGGTGCAAATAGATATTCTTACCTTCTTTGTAATGTAGCACTCAGTGCTAAAATAAACATTGTTAACTGTTGGGTTTCTTTTCCATGTGTTTTGTTGTTGTTGTTGTTGTTGTGTATATTCAATAATATGACAATCCTCATTCTAGTCTTTTCTGAGAATTTGTAGGCTGTATCTTGTCTACTTGGACTGTCATACCAAAATTCCACTTTAAGAATAATTTAAATAACAGAACCCATACACTCACAGCTTTGGGCACTGAAATCTGTACTTGGGATAGCAGTATATTTGGGTTTTGATGCAGACATTTTTTTGACTTGCAGACATCTGTCTTCCCATTCTGTCTTCACACAGTGTCTAATTGATGCATATCTCTGAGGAGACATCTTTCTTCCTCTTCTTCTAAGGCAACAGATTATATTGAGTCAGAACCATCCTTTTGACCTCATCTAGCCTTAGTCTCCTAGAAACCTTGTCTCCAAACAGGATACAATGAAGGTTGGAGCATAACATAGGAATTTGAGGAGAAATCTGCAATAAACCCATCTGGCACTGGGCTTTTTTGGGTTGGTAGAATTTTAATTACTACTTTTAAAACACTAGGTGCTAGAGGTCTGTTTAAATTGCTTATCTGATCTTTATTTAACTTTGATAAATGGTAAGTATCGATAAAATTATCTGCTTTTACTTTAGATTTTCCACTTTGGTGGAGTAGAGATTGTTAAAGCATATCCTTGTGATTTTCTAGATATCCTTGGTGTCTTTTTTTTCATAATCCTTTTCATTTCTAATTTTATTAATTTGGTTATTGTCTCTCAGTCTTTTAGTAAAATTGGATAATAATTTATAAATATTTAAGATTTTCTTAAAGAACCATTGTTTTATTTTTTGATTCTTTGCATTGTATTTTTGCTCTTGTTGTTACTCTTATATTTTCAACCCTGAGTATGATTATTTCTTACAATTTTGGGTGTGATTTCTTCTTTTTCTCTATAGCTTGCAGGTGAACTGTTAAGTTACTACTATAAGAACTCTCCATTTTTTTATTAGATAATTACTGTAATGACCTTCACTCTTACAACTGCCTTTCTTGTTTCCTATATATTTGGTTATGTTCTATATTCATTTTCACTCAATTATAGAAAGCCGTTAATTCTTTCTTAACTTCTGACTTGACCCATTTTCTCATTCATATGGGAATTTTTCAGTTTTCATGAGTTTCTAAGATTTCTATTGTCTCTGTTTTTGTTGATATCCAACTTGAATACATGGTGGTCACATAGGATGCAAGATGTTATTCATATTTTCTTTTATCTTGAGATTTGCTTTGTATTTCATTATGTTGTCAATTTGGAGAAATTTCCATGAGGTACTGAATAGAAATTAATATTCTTTGGTGTTTAGTTTAAATGTTCTATAAATTTCTGTTTGGTTTCTTTGCTTTATAATGTCAGTTAGCTTCAGCATTTGATGCACAATTTTTCTGAATGACTTATCATTTAGGGAGAGGGGGTTATTGAAGGCTTATACTATCAGTGTGTGGGGGTGATTTAAGCTGTAGTAGTGTTTATTTTATGAACCTTGGTGTCATTTAGCTTTCATAGATGTTAATGTCAATACTCATAAATTATACCACAAAATAGAAAGAGATGAAACATTGTTGTTTGTTTTACAATGCTACAATTACCCTATTACTCAAACCATATAAAAATCCAACAAAGAGAAAATTACAAATTCCCTTATTAATATAGATGCAAAAATTCACAACAAAATACTTGCAAACTGATTCCAAGAGTATATCAAAAATATCATATACCATGATCAAATATGCTTCATCCAAGAGACGCAGAGATTGTTCAACCTACTTAAATTGATAAATACAATCCAGCATATAAACCAACTGAAAGACAAAATACAAAATCAAAACCATATAATCATCTCATTAGATGAAGAAAAGGCCTTTGATAAACTCCAACAACCCTTTTTTTTATAAAAGTCCTGGAATGGTTAGAGATACAAGGGAACATACCTCAGCTTAATAAAGGCAGTTCAAAACAGCCCATAGCCAACATCAATTTACATGGAGAGAGATGCAAAGCAAATCCACTAAAATCAGGAACAATACAAGGTTGTGTACTCTCTCCAAACATGTTAATTATGGTATGTGATGTCTTAGCTACAGCAATAAAAAATGGAAGCAGTAAAAGGAGATTCAAATTGGAAAGAAAGAAGCGGATTTGAAGTTGATACGATTGTATATTTAGGTGTATAAAACAGCTACAGGTGACTAAACACTTTCACCAAAGTAGCCAGATACAAAATTATCTCACAAAAATCAGTGTCCCTATATAAAATATCAAATGGACTGGCAAAAAAATAGGGTGAATAACACATTTCACAATAGCATCAAATAATATAAAATATCATGGTGTGACTCTACCAAAGCAAGGGAAAGACTTGTATGATAAAAACTTTAATACACCAAGGAAAGAAATCAATGAAATTATCAAAAGATGGAAATATCTCCCATGCTCAGAAATCAGTAGGATTATTATAGTAAAAGTGGCCACCATATGAAAAAACAATCTACAGATTCAATGCAATCACTATCAAAAATCTAACATAATTTTTAACAGATGTTGAAATAAAAAAATAGCTTCATATGGAAGCACAAAATACCTAGGATAGTTAAAATAATTCCAAACAATAAAACAACTGCTGGGAGTTTCACCATTCTTGACCTCAATGTGTACTACAATGGTTTTACCACAAAAAGAGACATGCCAGTCAAAGTAACAGAACTGAAGGCCCAGACATAAATCCACACACTTGTGAACACCTGATTTTTGATCAAGAAACTAGAAATACAAACTGGAAAAAAAAAGGAAAGCCATCTTCAACAAATGAGGCTGGTCAAACTGTGCAGATGCAAGGAGAAGGATCCAAACAGATCCATATGTGTTACCCTACACAAAACTCAATTCCTAATGGACCAAGGAACTCATCATAAAACCAGGTTCACTGATGAAAGAGAAAGAAAAGAATAGCCTTGAACTCACTGATATGGAAAAAGCCTTTCTGAATAATATGTGATTAGCACAGGTACTATGATAAATAATTAATAAATGGCATCTCATAAAACTAAGAAGTTTCTGCATAGTAAAGGACACTGTCATTTGGACAAAATGGTAGCCTACGGAATGGGAAAACATTTTTACAAACTGTTCATTCAATATCCAAATACATAAAGTTTAATATCCAAAACACACAAAGAACTCAAAAAACAAACTAGATGTCCCTCAACAACAACAAAAAAAATGGATAAAGACAATGTGGTACATTTACAAAATGGAACAGTTAAATCAAACTGACATTTTGAAATTTGAAGGCAAATTTGAACTGAAAAAAAAATCATCCTGAGTGAGGTATCCCAGAATCAGAAAGAGAAGTATGATATGTATTTTCTTATATGTGGGTATTAGCTGTTAAGTCAACAATAATCAAACTGCAATGCCTAGAACCACAGAAGGTAGGTATAGAGTAAGTGACTAGGCATGATGGATAGATCATCTTAGAAAAAGAAAACAGAATAGGTATGGGTAATGGGGTGAGTGAAACAAGATAATCAAGGAGTGAGCAGAATGGAAGAAGTGAATGAGGAAAGGAATTCGGGGAGAGAAACAGCAAAAATTAAGGATCATTTGAGGGGTAATGGAAACCTAATACAGTAGAAGCTTCCTATAATATATACACTTATGAAATCCTCAAATATGGGTAGATGAAGCTCTAACTTGCCATCTTATCACCAAATGAAGCTTCCAATACTTGGATTGGTTTATATCTAATTGAGTTGTTGGCCAAAGGAGTTCCATAAAAATCCCCAAAGAACCCAGGCTGTTGCCAAGTCCATATATTGCTTTCCACAAACGGAGAGTAAGACCACACTGCTGAAGACAACAATTACACAACTCATTGAATGAGAGAACTTGAATTCTTGAGTAGATATAGTTTTCACCTCTACATTCTTAAATTTTGGTATAGGAAGGTACTCTGCATGCTACCAAAGAAGAAAGGTCAAGCCAACCACTCACCCTTAGATCTACAATTCTGTCCCACCTGCAAGATATGCTGCTAGTGCAATGGTGATACAAATCTTGGGACTAACCTAGCAATATCTGATTTACTTAAGGCTCATGTCCAAAGGTAGGACTCATATTTATCACTTTTTTTGTGACCAAGAACCTGAGACTAGATAGCTCAGGGACCTAGGCCAAAACCAAATGCTACTGCTTAAAAAAAAAAAAAAAAAAAAAGGAATAAAGTTATTCCTAATGACATGTTGCTATACCCATATTTTAGTTTCTAGATTAACCATCAGCAGAGAAGCTTCCTCCTGCAGAATGTGGGAATAAAAACATTGATCCATATCCAGTTATCATGCAGATAGTGAAAGACATTACAACACATAGCCTTAAAAGAGATATTTCTATCAAATAATTCCCCTCAGGACCCAGCATAAAAGGAAGCTGTCCTAATTAGGGTTACTGTTGCTGTGATCAAACACAATGACTGGAGAAACTTGGGGAGGAAAAAGTTTATTGGGTTTATGCTTCCTCATTACTGTTCATCAGTAAAAGAACTCAGGACAGGGAATAAAACATGCTTAAAATCTTGGAGGCAGTAGATGATCGGCCATGGAAAAATACTGCTTACTGACTTGCTTCCCCTAGC
The DNA here is from genome assembly GCA_902168405.1 of Peromyscus aztecus. Lineage (NCBI taxonomy): Eukaryota > Metazoa > Chordata > Mammalia > Rodentia > Cricetidae > Peromyscus > Peromyscus aztecus. The sequence continues at coordinate 6,499 of CABHPQ010171138.1, forward strand.
TTGCTCAGCCTGATTTCTTATAGCACTCAGGACCACCAGTCCAGGGGTGGCCCACCCACAATGGAATTGAGTCCTCTCACATCACTCACTGAATACGAAAACGCCCTACAGGACTTCATGCAATCTGATTTTATGGAAGCATTTTCTAATAGACTTCTCTTCCTGTCTGATGACTTTAGCTTGTGTCAAGGTGACCTAAAATTAGTCAGTACAGAGGTTGAATGTAAGGACTAGAGGGAGGAAGGAACACAAGTAAATAAGGCTCTCCAACTCAGCAGGTCCACATCAATTCACATACATATGCCCAGAATCTCGGGCAGCTTGCACAGAAGCACAGAACCTTCAGGAATGGGCACCAGATGGGGTTGTACAGCTGAAAGTGAACACATACCTCCATCCCTAATGCAGAAGCTACTGCCAATTGATAATCATTTGCAAATGAAAATTTAGTTTTCTCGTAGAGAGTCTCACTGAGGAAACACACTACTCTTAAACGTAGGCTGCATGCCCAGCAGCAGATGGTCAACAGAAAAAATAAATAAATAAAACCTCAATAGCATTTTTGAAGATTCCTTAACTCATAATGTCATGTAAGAGCTTTCTCCTTTTATATTTTAATTTTTATATTTCATGTTATTTCTATATTTTTAATTTTTTTCTTTTTTATCCTACAGGTCCTTTGCTTATATATACTAGCTTCTGGTTTAGTTTTTATGAATTTCCTGATTGTGCAAAGCAGTGAGGGTCTTTGCCTGTATCTGTTTCTAGTTCCTTTCTTGGACTATTTTCCTTCTGTTTGTTTTGTCCTATTCTTACGTGTTAGTTTTTGTTTTAACTTTTTTATTTTTATCCCATGGAAACCTATTTGTTTTCTAATGATACAGAAACAGAGTTGTTCTGGATGGAAGGAAGGAAATGGAGGTGGGAAGAAACTGGGAAGGGAAACAGTAATCAGGACATATTATATATATATATATACATATATATATAATTGAGAATATATATATATATATTCTCAATTAAAGGGGAAAAAGAAAAATAGAATGTTGAAAATAATAAATAATTGAATTTGGGGGAGAATTAAGTTTCTTCATTGTCTACTAAATTTTGGAGTTATTAAAAAAAAGATACATCTATATCACAGCTCCTGTATCTATGGCCTAGTGAACATTACAGAAAAAAAACAAACAACAACAACAACAACAACAATAAAAAACAGACTAGATGGCAGAAAGAGAGACAAGCAATCTACCGTAAACAAGTCTCTTAGAAATGGCTGCACGTCAAGGGCAGAGCAATGGCAATATCAGTGGATGTGGTAATATAGATGGGGCAATTGTCCGGGTCCCAACCCTAGACAAAGAACTTGTGTGCATATTGAACCTGCATTAATACCGTCAGCAGGAGTGAATGAATATAAAGGAGATAGATCAGTTTATTTAGAGACAGTTTCAAAGCAGCACAGCATTCATGTAAAATTACAGGCTTTACTGGCAACTGCTAGTCAAATTTACAATGAGATTCGAGAGCAGAAATAGCTAAAACAGAAAGCCTAAGAGGCCATTAGCTAAAACAAACACTGTGTGTGAGTGTGTGTGTGTGAGCGTGTGTGTGTGTGTGTGTGTGTGTGTGTGTGTGTGTGTGTGTGTGTATACAGAAACTCTGTGTGTGTGAGAGAGACAGAGACAGAGACAGCAAGACAAAGACATAGAAAGAGAGACAGGGACAGAGACAGAGAGAGAGGTTTTAGTTAAGGACTGGTTATTATTGTTGACTATTAGATGTCAAATATGTATTGGACAATAGGGCAAACAACATGTGACAACATTTCAGGAATCTGCATGTCTCTTCTCCCTATACTAGGATAAAATGTAAAAAAGATTCAATCCCATTTAAAAATGTTCAAGTGTTAATTCTTTCTAACAGGCATCTAAAAAATACTGAGTGGGAGAAATTGTCTTCCCTAGGGAAGAGCACACCAATAAATTATCCAATACCAAATGTTCATCTGTATAAATATATACATAGAGGTAATATTATACAGACCCATCTATATTTATATATTTAGGAATATACATATAAACAAGTAACAGCAACTGATGAAAAAAAAAAAAAAGAAGCCATGCATTCAAAAGAGAGAAATGGGGGTATATGGAAAGATTTGGTTGGGGGAAAGGAGAGGAGAAAATGATTTCATGATTTAAGTATATTATTATCTCAAAAATTAATAATTGCAAAAGTTCCTGATCTCTCTAATCACACAGACTCATGTAGATACTTTATTTCATTTCTTTATATTCAGTTCCCAAGACAGTCTTCACTCTTTCAAGTCAAATTATATTTCACTATAGCAGCAGATCTTGTCATCATTCATGATGTACAGTTTTGCAATTATACAAAATCCAAGAGTCATGAATTGATCGTGGCTGCATATAGATTTTCAGGGAACACCAAGAGGCATTCTGTGTGGCAAAGAGTGACTGCTTGTAAGCAGCCCTAGTATTGAAACACTGGGATGAAGCTCCTGCTACAGAGGAGTTCACAGAAATCTGAAGGCAATAGGAGCATGCAGTGGCTGCCCAAGGAAAATGTAAGCAGTTGAGAGGCAACCTGACAGAGTGAAAACATAGGTTGCACCCATGCTTATAATGATGGGTCTACTAAATTCACTGGAGCCCTCAGAGAGCCAGTTTGCTCTGTCTTTTGGACAGGGACTTAGGTTTTAATGTTTACAAGGTTAGTTCTTGCGTTGAGACAATTTCTTATGACTTTTGTCATGCATCCCTTGGAGAAGGGATCCTTACCCTGTGCCTATCTCACCTTTGTGTCAACTTTGCAAGTTTTTCTCTGATAGGTCAAAGTTGTCTTTCCTCTGATACTGTTTTGCTTTATCTTTAATTCCTCAGATTTATTTTTTGTGAGTAGAGGTATCTGGGTTGTGGCAGTATTTTGGTAGCTCTTGATAAGTTTCTTTCTTCATCTGTCCTATCTTTATAATCCAATGAACTATTTTCTACTGTATAAAATTAATTGTGGGTCCATTGTATGTTAATGGTTTTTATTTATTTTTCAAAAAGATTAAAAAGTCTCATGGATTTTCTTCACATTTTCCTTTGCATTTGTTCAGTATTTTGTCACTAATACTTTCTGTGGTGGTCTGATTTTTTCATTCGGTCTTTGGTTTAATTTTTTCTGATTAGAAATATTAGACACTTATTTTTTCAAATATCCATTGGCCATTTAGGTATCTTTTATATGAATTGTCTATTCAGGTCTTCTTTTCTTTTTTTGTTAATGATTCTGCCTTAATACTTTGCTATTTGGATTTTAGCTTCTTGAAAAATTTTATTTTACAAATATTTTTTACATTCTGAATGATATAATATACATATATTTATATGTTATATATTATATATAATCAGATATTTTAGAGAAAGGATTGAGATTCTATTTATAGTTGAGAAATGATAAATATTTGAAATGTATATAATTTTACTATTATCTGAGCTTTACATAATGTATAGGGCACTCAATAATCGTAATGAATATGTGCATTTTTCCTTTATGTTTTGGTTAAAAGTAAATTTAACCAAAGTTGGAAATGAAAACATCAATTGTAAGAAACCAATGATGTAAAAATAGCAGGTGAGAAAATAGCATTATGTACACTTCACCAAAGAAGATATGCCTAGAGCAAGTTAGCCCATGAAATAAACATTAAACTACAACTTACTAGAGAAGTACAATTTAAAATTGCAACCTAACAATCCCACATGCCTAATAAGGAACAGGTGCAGGGGGAGGAATATAGGGAGAGAGTACAGGCATTGGAGATAATTTGGGGGGCCATGTGAAATCCTAGTGCAGTATAAATTCTCAGGATTCTACTAGGGTGACCCTACTGAAGACTCCTAGTACTGGCAAATAAGGAGCCTGAACTGGCCATCTCCATAACCAGGAAACTTCCAGTGGTGGGAATGGGACACCAACCAGCCATAAAACCTTTGGCCTACAATCCATCCTGAATGCAAGATGTGCTGGAGCAATGGAGGAGCAGAACTTGTGGGAGTGGTCAGACAACAAATTATCAAGTTGAGGCCCACACCACAAAGAAAGGGAGCCCATTTTCCGCTGGATGATGAGGAACCAGAGACTGGATAGACGGGGGACCTAGGATAGAAAAAAAATCAATAAGATGATTCCTAATGATCTGCTGCTATGCAGTGATTTATTTTTTGTACTTTCTAAATTTTAAAAATTTATTATTCTATCATATGTTACAGTTCCCCTTTGCTGGTGGGAACTGCATATGTCCACAGTTCCCCTTCCCTCCTCTTGTCCTAGTCCTTCCCGCTACCTTCCCTCTCCCTCTGATCCACTCCTCCTTCATTTTCCTTCATAAAAACTCAAGCCTCCCAGGTACATCAACCAAACTTGTCATAACAGGTTGCAATAAGACTAGGCACCCGTGTCACATTAAGGCTGGACAAGGCATCCCAGTATAAGGGTTCCAAGTGCAGGCAAAAGAGTAAGAGTCACCCCCCACACACACACACTGTTAGGAATCTCACAAGAAAACCAATCTACACCACCATAGCATACACACAGTGGGCCTAGGTCAGTCCCATGAAGGATCCGTGATTGTTGGTTCAGTCTGTGAGCCCAGGTTAGTTGATTATGTGGGTTTTGTTGTAGTGTCCTTGAACCCTTTAGTTCCCATGATCCTTTGTCCCCCTTCTTCTGCAGGATTTGCTTAGCTCTGACTAAAGTTTGGCTGTGCATCTGCACCTGCACCCATCAGTTGCTGGACGGACCCTCTCTGATGAAGATTATGATACATTCTGGTCTCTGAGTATAAGAGAGTATCATTAAGAATAATTTCATTGACATTTTTTCCAATTGTATTTGATTCTAACCTAGGTTTCTGGGATATCCAGCCTCCGGTTCCTGGCACTCCAGGCAGTGGCAGTAGTGGACTACCTCTCATGACATCGGTCTCAAGCTGGGCCAGTCATTGGTTGACCACTTCCAAAAGTTCTGCACCATCTTTACCCCAGCACATCTTGCAGACATGAGAAATTGCAGATCTAAAGTTTTGTGGCTGTTTTAATATCCACATCCCTACACTTAAAGTCTTGCATGGTTATAGAAGATGGCTGCTTCAGACACTGAAGCTTATTCTCCATTACCTGGAGTCTTTGCTAGGGTCACCCATGTAGATTTCTGGGAGTTTCCATTGCCCTCCAATTCCGGTTGTCTCTCCCAGTCCTCTTTTCCTCCACCCTCTCACAATCACATCTTCTGTCTCCATCCCCACCCACTCTCAGTCCACCAACTATATTTATTCAATTTTCCCTTCCTAGGGAGATTCATGCATCCTCCCTTAAGCCCTCATTGTCACTTAGCCTCTCTGAGTCTGTGGATTTAGCATCATTATCCTTTACTTGATAGCTAGTATCCATTTATAAGTGAGTGTGCATCATGTTTGTCATTCTGTATCTGTCTACCTCACTCAGGATGATTTTTTTCTAGTTCTATCCATTTGCCTGCAAATTTCATCATGTTATTTATTTATTTATTTTTTGGTTTTTCGAGACAGGGTTTCTCTGTGTAGCTTTGCGCCTTTCCTGGAATTCGCTTTGGAGACCAGGCTGGCCTCGAACTCACAGAGATCCGCCTGGCTCTGCCTCCTGAGTGCTGGGATTAAAGGCGTGCGCCACCACCACCCGGCGATGTTATTTTTTTTAACAGCTGAGCAATAATCCCTTCTGTATATGGGCATTTTCTTCATCCATTCTTTGGTTGAGGAATATCTAGATTATTCCCAGTTCCTGGCTATTATGAATATAGATGCTATGAACATAGCTGAGCAAGTGCCATTGTGGTGGGTTTCTTTGGGTATATGTGTCCAGGTGTGGTACAGCTGAATCTTGAGATACATCAGTTCTCAAATTTGTGAGAAGCTGCCATATGGATTTACAAATAGGTTATACAACTTTGTCCTCCCACCAGCAAAGGAGGAATGTTCCTATTGCTCTACATCCTTTCTGGCATGAGATGTCACTTGAAGTTTTGATCTTAGCTGTTCCGACAGGTATATGATGGAATATCAAAGTAGTTTTGATTTGCATTTCTCTCATGGCTAATGATGTTGAACATTTGTTTAAGTGCTTCTAGGACACTTGAGATTCATCTGTTTAGAATTCTCTCTTTCTTTTTTTTTCATTGTGTGGTGGTTTGAATAGGCATGGCACCCATAAACTCATGTGTATGAATGCTTGGGCCATAGGTAGAGGCACTATTAAGAGGTATGGCCTTGTTGGAATAGATGTAGTCTTGTTTTAGGAAGCATGTTACTATTGGGGCATACTTTGAGGTGTCATGTGATCAAGCTATACCAAGTGTGGCTCATAGTCTCCTTCTGCTGCCTGTGGATAAAGATGTAGAACTTACATCTTCTCTTCTAGCACCACATCTACTTGAATGTTGCCATGCTTCTTGCCATAACAGTAATGGTCTTAACCTCTAAAATTTAAGTCAGCCTCAATTAAATGTTTGCTTTTATAAGAGTTTCCATAGTCATTGTGTCTCTTCACAGTAATAGAAACTCAAACTAAGACAGGAGTTGCTACCAGGGACTGGGATATTGTACTGATAGGCCTGACCATGATTTTGTTTGAAGGAATGTAGACTTTGAAGTTTCAGATAAGAAAAGAAGTTGAATGCTTTCAATGGGACTTAAGGAGCCATACCAGTAGAAGTATGAAATACAGTGGTGCTGGGGGTGATTTGAACTGTGGGGACCTGACTCAAGAGGTTTCAGAGGTAAAGAATTTTTGTGCAGCCTAGAGACATTTTGGTGAAGAATGTGGCTGCTTCTAACCTTTGTCAAAAGAAGCTACCTGAGGCTAGAATGAAGAGTTTTTGATTAATTGCATTTGTAGAGAAGATTTTAAAACAGCTTAGTGTGGGCTGTGTCCTGTAGTTACTAGTGACTGTGCTTATAAAGATCTATAATGAAAATGGAAGCAGAGCAGGGAAAATTACAAAATGTACAATTAAAAGAAATTGAAAGGGTACTGGGCAGTTGAATAGAGTTAAATCCTGTATACAAGGAGATACACAGATTAAAGAAAATCAGGATGTTAAATGGAATAAAAAGAGTGGTAAACTCATGGCATGAACACACCTAGCTAAGCTTCCAGCTTATGAAAAAGATTAAAGAAAAGCTTAGGTCCAGGTATGATGGTACATACATGCCTTTAATATCAGCACCCAGAAGGCAGAGGCTGGCAGATCTCTAAGTTCAAGGCTAACAGGGTCTACAGAGCTAGTTCTAGGACAGCCAAGTTTAGGCAGTAAAGGAAAGCATAAAAAGACAAGAAAGCTAATGAAGATGTAATTGATCAAGGATACCAAGTTCTTGCCTGGCAAGCAGAACTTGGCAGCTTCATCTAGTGGTTCTGGCTTTATAGGCAAGTACAGAAGAAAGGGGTTATGGAATGTCCCTCTGTGACAAGGGAAAGCTACTGAGGCCAGGAGTATGTAAACAGCATCCCTGCATGGAGGCCGAGAGAAGCCACTTTGTGAAGCTCTGAAGGTGAAGCCTGGATTGTCTTGGAGACCTCACAGTGTTAATGCTAGAATCACAAGATACCTGCAAAGGAAAGCTGTAAACTAGGTAAGGAAAGGAGGTGTAGATCTGAAGAACATTTTGACATCAGACAAGAAATTGTAGTGTTTGGAGTTTGCCCAGGTAGTTTTCCATTTTGCTTTGGTCCAGTATTTCCTTACTATGTTCCTTTCCTCTACTTTGGAATGGTAATGTATATCCTGTGTCATTAAATGTTGGAAGCGTGTGATCTGCTTTTTCATTTGGATTTTATAGGCTTTACACAAAGACATTGCATAAGTCTCAGAAAAAAAAAAAACCTTGAACTTTGTATTTTTAAACATTACTGACACTGTGATAGACTATGGGAAATTTTGAAGCTGGATTAAATGCATGTTGCATTGTTATGGTTGCAAGCTTCTAGGGGCAAGGAAGTGAAATGTGGCAATTTGAATAGATATGGCTCCCATAGACTCATGTGTTTAATGTTTGACCAATACGGCTTGACACTATTAAGAGATGAGGTCTTAAACTGGGCGGTGGTGGCACACGCCTTTAATCCCAGCACTCAGGAGGCAGAGCCAGGTGGATCTTTGTGAGTTCGAGGCCAGCCTGGTCTACAGAGTGAGTTCCAGGAAAGGTGCAAAGCTACACAGAGAAACCCTGTCTCGAAAAACAAAACAAAACAAAAAAAAAAAACAAAACAAGAGAGAGAGAGAGAGAGAGAGAGAGAGAGAGAGAGAGAGAGAGAGGTGGTCTTTGTTGGAGTAGCTGTATCCTTGTTGGAGGAAGTGTTTCACTGGGGGAGAGCTTTGAGGTATGATAAAGTTATGCTCACTGTGACTCACAGTCTCCTGCTGCTGGTAGATCAAGATGTAGAGATCTAAGCTGCTCCTCCAGCACCATCATGGTGTGACATGGAGGTGGGCAGGGGGACATGGTGCTGAAGAAGTAGCTAAGTGTCCTACTTTGTGGCTTAAGTTTTCCTGCCTGGCCCACAGTCAGGATAAATCTCTCTCACCTGCCATTCCCACAGCTGCTCAGACCCAACCAAGTAAACACAGAGACTTATATTGCTTACAAACTGTATGGCTGTGGCAGGCTTCTTGCTAACTGTCCTTATATCTTAAATTAATCCATTTCCATAAATCTATACCTTGCCATGTGGCTTGTGGCTTACCTGCATCTTTACATGCTGCTTGTCCTGGGGGTGGCTGGCAGAGACTCCCTCTGCCTTCCTGTTTTTTTAATTCTCTCTGTTAGTCCTGCCTATACTTCCTGCCTAGCCACAGGCCAATCAGTGTTTTATTAGCAACACATTTGCCATACAGAACATCCCACAGCACTACATCTTGGCTTGTAGGCAATAGGAATTGGTCTGTTCAGGCCCTTCTGGCTTTTAGAGTCTCTGTTGAGAAGTCAGATGTAATTCTAATAGATCTGCCTTTCTATGTTACTTGGCCTTTTCCCCTTGTAGCTTTTAATATTCTTTCTTTGTCCTGTATGTTGAGTGTTTTGATGATTACGTGGTGGTGGAGTGGACTTTCTTTTCTAGTCCAATATATTTATTATTCTATAAGATTATTGTACTTTGTATAGTCATTTCCTTTTTAAGGTTAGGATAATTTTCTTCTATGATTTAGTTAAAATACCACATTCACTTGATAACACTGGGAGCCCTCCCCGTTTCTTAAAAGAAACAGGTAAAGGACAAGGAGTGGATCTGGGGGTGGGTTAGGCAGAGGAGGCAGGGGTGGGGTAGGGAGTGGGAGGAGAGAATGGAGGGGAAACTTCAGTCAGGGTATAATAAATATATGAGAGATGAATAGATAAAAATATTTTCAGGCTCTTTGAGTTGAGATTTTTTTTATTCTATTACTATTATTCTTATTCTTTTCATGGTGTCCAAGATTTCCTCAATATTTTGTGTTAGGGATTTTTTTTTGTATTTAATGTTTTCTTTGACCAATGAATCTCTTTCTTCTATTGTATCGTCAACGCCTGAGATCCTCTCTTCCATCTCTTGAATTCTGTTGGTGAGGCTGGAATCTGTGGTTTCCGTTGGCTTACCTAGATTTTCTATTTCCACGATTTCCACAATGTGTGTTTTCTTTGTTGTTTCTATTTCCAGTTTCAACTCTTAACAGTTTTATTTATTCCCTTCACCTGTTTGTTTTTTGCTTGGCTCTCTTTAATGAATTTATTCTTTTCCTCCAATTGTTCGTTTCTGTTTTCCTAGTTTTCTTTAAGGCATTCATTCATTTCCTCTTTAGGGACCTCTATCATCTTCATAAATGTGTTTTTAAGCTTGTTTTCTGGTGCTTCAGCTACGTTGGAATATTCAGTGCTTGCTGTAGTGGGATAGCTGGCCTCTGGTGGTGACATACTGCTTTGGCTGTTGTTAAGTTTTTATGCTGGCTGCTAGGCATCTGGGGTGGGGTGATTATGGTTTTTGGTGCTGCTTTCTGAGTTTATCTTTATTGAATTGATGTTTCTTCCATTGGTCTATGTTCCCTCTTTGGTCTTTTGGCCTGAGTGACTTATGGTTCTGGTGACCAGTGGATCTTCTGGTCCAGTAGTGTGCTTCTGCTGGTGTTTTGTTACCCTATATGATCTCTGGGGTTTGGAGTACTGGCATTGCCTCTGTGGTTCTCAGGTTCTGGGAACTGGCATGGCCTTTGGGGTTCTAGATACTGGCACAGCCTTTGTGGTGAGGGGAGTGCTAGGGAAATGGTGCAGGTTCTGAGGAAGTGTTGGACTTCTGCAGGCAGCTATTACTTGGGTTTCTGGAAACCAGTGTGGCCTTTGGTAGAGCTGTGGCTCCTGCTGGTGTTGTGGGCCAGTTTGTGGAGATGAGGGGTTGGGGTGATGTTTGTGAAAGCTGGGCAGGCTCCAAGGAAGTGTGGGAAATCTGCAGGTGGGTCTTACCTAGGATTCGGGATGTCAGATTAGCCTCTGGTAGAGTAGGAGGCTTCTTCCATAGTTGGAAGCTGGGATATAAGGATGAGGGGTGAGGATGCTGTTTGTGAAAGCTGAGCACTCTCCCAGGAGTGTTGGTATGCTGTGGGCAGCAACTTGCCTGGGGTTTGAGTGCTGGAATGGCCTCTAATTGAGCAGGGAGCTTCTGCCAGAGTTGTGGGTCCAAGGTACCCCCCCTTTTTTAATATAAGGGCTATTAAGAGTGATTTGTTGTTTGAAGATGACCTGGGTTCAGTTATTATTAGGATCCACACGGTGGCAATTATATGTTATTCCACTTATAGGGGATCAGATTCCACTTCTGACTTCAAGCGGCTCACGGGATATTGACTCACATACAGTCACACACACACACAGCCACACACAAACACACACGCACAAGCACGAACACATAAATTTCAATGAATAAATATTCAGATCTTAAATCTATTGTTGAACTAGGAATATTATGGTAGTTATCACTCAAAAGAATCTTGGCATGTTTGCATGAACACATTAAAATCAATATTCAGAGCATTCCAATTACACTAAAGCACAAACAACTAATCACAGATATAAGCCATAAACAATGAAATCAAAAAAAGGTATAGGCCTATATTACACAATATTATTAGCAATGAATTGTCAATAAAATCACAGGAAGGAATGATACCTACAGCACTATGACTGAGGTTGAATATAAGCATGCTTAATAAACAACTTACCCAAATAGTTAAGTATATAGATTTCCAGTTATGTGTAAATTTCAACTAATGCATAAAAAGATTGTGAGTGATAACAAATCAGACCTTAGGTTCTTTTTAAAAGAACGCAGGGAAAGTTTTGGAGAAGAGGTTCAGGTGGACTTGAGAGTCTGTTGTGAGTGATGAATGTCATCTTTACTTCAATTACTCTGATGGGTCATGAAGATATAGTTATGATCACACATCAAATTGTGCATTGATATTACTTATACATATTTGTTGATATGCTAATAAGTTTCAGAAATCTTATCAAAGTAATACTTTCATATCAGTATATTTATAACAATTATTTATGAATTTGCTCCTTAAAAACACACATTTCCATTATGTAACCACAATACCTGCATCTTTTCATATCTTTTAATAATTTCTCAACATGAGTCAACCCTTTAAAAGGGTCTTCACTAGCTTCACTCTAGTCTTTAAGTTTTAACAGGACAGCTTTTGTGAAACACTAGTTGGAAGGTTGATAGTTTCTGCTTTCTACAACAAAATGGCAAGTTGGGCTTTTCCAAACAACAACTGCAGCTTATTTCTCTTGAATTACTACTTCCTCCAAAATGAAATATTCCTTTTTATTTATTTATTTATTTATTTATTTATTTATTTATTTATTTATTGCTGGAAAAGGTAGGTTCATAAGTCTCAGGAAGTTAAAGAAATTCATATGTCAATTTAAATTCATAAAGTTTATAAGACACCAATGCCTCATGGTGTTACAAGATTAGGAAGACTCTGCTCCAAGAATATAAAGGCTCTAAAGAACTGGTAGAGAAAGATAGACCAGAGTTGAGCTGCCTTCAGATGTACAGAGAAATCAAGGTGCTCATCTTTCATGAGCTGTGACCCATGCTAGAGTGAACTCTGCTGCTAGGTACCAAACTTTCACCCACTAATGCTCTTATAAAAAGCATTCACCCATGTTCTTATAAGAGCCCAGTACATGGACTGGTTTACTAAATTTGACATGAGTGGAGTCATTTTCCTGAACTGCCATTGGTGACCTACCTGGAAGAAACAGTCATTTGTTCACAGCATTCCTGGAAAAAACATACAAGATCACAAAAGAAGTAATTCTAGGTTATGCAATTTATTCTGTTTTATGTCATTACATTAATCATATTCCTAATAAAGGATAATTCTATAAATTAATTAAGATCTTCATCTAAATGAAATATCCATTTCTTTCATCTCCACATGTATCTTTTTCTGATCTTCATTTACTGCTGCTCCTATCATATACATTTCATTTAAAGTGTTTGTGTATTAACCTTTACCACAGCATCCTAGTAAACATACATTTTCTCTTTAGCTACTAGTCCTTTTCATATATATATATATATATATTTCATATGTATAATTGGAAATACTTAGAAGCAATGATTATCATATGTTTCAAGGATTATATAATAACAAAGTAGATCTTTTGGTAGCAGGTAGAATTAAGTTTTTACTAGATAAAAATCAATAAGTATTGAATGTCTAATATTTTATCAGATATAGATAATCCTTTGAATGAATGCAAGATGACATGAATATGGTAGCATTAAGAATGACTTAGGACTATCAATTTTTCTTACTTCCCTAAAGGGTAGTCACATAGGGTGGTACAAAATATAGTGTGGTAATGTAGTGTTTCCATTTATATCATTCCTCTTACTTCTTTTTTTTTTTTTTCTGGAGCTGAGGACCGAACCCAGGGCCTTGCGCTTGCTAGGCAAGCGCTCTACCACTGAGCTAAATCCCCAACCCCTCATCTTACTTCTTTATAATTGGCTCCCCACTTCTTTACTTACTTTAAGTTAGATAATTTATTTTTATTTTTCTAAGTGTGTGTGTGTGTGTGTGTGTGTGTGTGTGTGTGTGTGTGTGTGTGTCTGTGTGTGTATGTGGGGTGGTGGTGGAGAGATGCTATTACGTGCAATTGAGTACCAGTGCCTGTGAAGGACAGAATTATGGAATTCCCTGGAGCTGTAGCTCTAGACTGGAATGTGTTGCCTGACAGAGCTGCTGGACATGGAACTCCAGTCCTTTACAACAACAAGAAGTAATCTTACCTGCTGAGTCACCATTCTAGCTTCGTTTTCTCAGTTTTAAGTTCCTTAGTATATTAATCTATGAATCAATGTATGAGGATTACTGACTTTAGGAAGAATCGATATATACAACATATTTGAGTTTGATATATGGCATATATTGCTACTGCAGAAATAATAATAGCACATTGTGATAAAGAACCTAACAAGAGGGAAAGAAAATACCAAAACAATGGATACTGTTGGAAATAATGTCCTTTATTAGGCTTATCAATACTGACCAAAGCATTTTTCCACAAAACTCATTTATTTGGCAATTAAAAATTCTATTCCTGAGTGCCTGCAATACTTTGCAAAAATGAAGCAATTTAAATGTGCATGTGAGACTTGTCAGTTTCCATAATGTATATTAAGTCAGCGGTATTTTTGTTGACAGTAGGAAATTAATCATTAATGTTGCAATGCTTTGAAAATACAATGGGTCTCTGTTGCACTTAAACTTTATTAAAGTGGCAGTGGACATATATTAGATAGTGGAAATATTGGCATTTTTCTAAAGCCAGCCCACAATGGACACATTTTCTTGTTATAAAAATTATTGAAGTCACTGAAATAATAAATATTACACTAAAATTGCACCAAAGATACAACTTCTACTACAAACAAAATTACAGGAACAAAATAAACTTGAGATTTTATCTAAAAAAATGACTATAAGACATAATATTATTTAATAAAGCATTACAAATCTAACACAGATGACAGCAACTTTATTACAGTTTGTAGAAAATTAAAGTATTTTGAGATTAAAACCTAAATTTATAAAAGATTTACTGAGTGAGAAATAGATACGTCCATTTTTTAGTGAGCGCCACTTGTTTGCCTGACTCTCCCTTTCCATTCCATAGCAGTCTGCTGTTCAGGAAACATGAAGTTTTAAGCTATTTTTCCTTTTCCTGCATCAAAAAGAAATGTTCTTTGTAGCCCTGTACGAATATACGTGGAAAAAGATTTTGCTAAAGTAGCTACACCTGCCTTTATTATTCACATACCATTATTTCACAAGCAATGGACTGGTGCCATTCAAAGAAGTTCGAAGCTGTCAACAAAAGAATGGACTCATTTCCGCTGTGCTTGTCCCTTTTCCTTAGAGACGGTGACTGTGTCCGTGTATTAATTGCATTGATTTCTTCCATTACTTTTCAATTGTGGATTTTTTGAGTGGCCACTTTTAACAGAGTCCCTCTCCTTTATTTTCAGTCACAGAAAAAGAATAGATATTATACTTTTTCTATATACAAAATTGCTTTCTCAGGGATTTGGAAAATAAAATATGAATTTGGTATTTTGAAAAGCATCTGTTCTTTCACCTAATTTCAGGGCATTACTCATTGAGTAGCTATTTTAAAAATCTGTGACTATTTTGTGGCATTTCCTTTAAAGTGGATTTTGAATCACCAGTAACATTTCAGAATAATCATCAAAAGTTTTCATATAAATAATTGTAGGGTAGAGAAAAGTATATTTAGGAAGTGCAGATTTTAATCATTCTAAGGTAAGAACATCTTTTAGTTGACTTTATGAACTCATTCAAACTAGGAAATCTCTAGGGCATCAGGATACTGAACAATGGAAATGTAACATTCAATACAGTATCTGAACATTTTCCTAGTTTTTTGGTCAAACAGCTTAAAATCCAAAATCCATTGCAAAAATCAAATATTTAAATAAAATTATACAAGTATGCATTTAGAAATTTCCCATCAACTGTAGAGTGCTATGTCTTTAGGGCTTTATTTGATGTCTATGCTTCTTTGGTTCATTTTCTTCAGGAAGGGATGCATGTGGCCCAGACAACCTGGCCTCAAACTCTCATGAAGCTAAGGGTATCCTTCAACTCCTGATTCTCCTATTCTCACTTATTATTATTATTACTCCTATTCTGAGTTTTGGCTTTACAGTCTTCACTTGTGTGGTTGGCATCACAAATCTGGTTGTCATCTATTTAGCATTCTATTTATTAAACAAAAAGTATGCCTAAAGAAATATTTGAATTATTAAAGTTTGTGTTTCTAAACCAGATTTGCTTAATGACTGAATGTACAAGATTGTGTACAAAGACCACCTGCTACATACACAGTACAACAAGGAAAACAAAAGTTAAGTTCCAAACTCCTTCACCCAGATCATACAAATGCTATTTTTAAACTGTGAGGCCAAATCTGTTCCCTGGAGTATGTCAGTTTCCCAGGAATTCTAAACCTGTCATCACCACCAGCGTTAACAATTCCCTCCAAACATGTAGAAGCTTTTTAATGTTTAATTTGTGTATTTTTAGATACAAATATTTATTTTTAGCATAATTATTTATTGACTCTTTAGAAATTTCACATCATGTACCCTATATTGCTCACCTCCCAGTCCTTCCCTATCCACCAGTCACACTGCAGCGTTCCCCTGCCCCCAAATTAATTAAACACAATCAAACAAAAAACTCCTCCATCTCCATTCATCCTATTGACATTGGGAGCTGTGGTGTGTCTTGTTGTATATCCTTTTGCCCTGTCAGCCCCACCCACAAAATGTTCATTGCAATGAGCCATTGGTCTGGATCAAGACCTCTGGCACACCATCAACACTGGACGCTCAACCAAAACTCCTCTCAGATATCCTGCTGTTGCCCCAAGTCACGGAGATCCAGCAGGTCATAGATGGGGTAGATGTCAAGGTGGTGATACTTTGTTTGTGCTCTGACAAATAAAGCTTACCTGGAGATCAGAGTGCAGATCTAGCCACTAGTTAACCATAAAGGCCAGGCAGTGGTGACATACACTTTTAATCCCAGATTTGGGAGGAGGAAGCAGGAAGATCAGGAGTTCAAGGCTACCCTGGGGGCACGAGATGGATCCAATCTAAAAGAGAAACAAAGCCAGGTGGTGGAAGCTCATGCCTTTAATCTCAGCTCAGTAGGCGGAGACAGTAACCTAAGGTGGGTAGAGACAGGAGCTTGACCCCACTTTGGTATGAGAAGTCATGGAGCTAAGAGGTGACTTCGGCTGGCACCTTTGATCTTTCAGCATTTACCCCAATATCTGACTCTGTGTTTTTATTATTGAGACCAATTAGAATTCGTGCTACATGTTAGGGTGGACCACCCAAGGCCCAGGATATGGGTCTGGGTGATGGTTGAGCTGGCCAAACTGTGACACGGGACCTGCCCCCTCAGTTGAGGGGCAGAGCCAGCTCTTCTAGGCCTGTGATATAGGGGACCACTCTCCCATACCTGTGGTGAGTAGTGGGGGGCATTTCTTCTGTGGGCAGGAGGGGCCTCTCTCTCATGGTGGCGGAAGAAGCTCTCCTGCTACAGTATCCAGTAAGGGGCAGGGCCTACTATCCCAGGGCCAGTGAGGGGCAGGACCAGTTCAGTAGGTCCTCAGATTTCAACATGCAGGCTTCCTATTACCCCATGTGGTAAAAGGAGCCATGGACATCATCACAGATTCCAAATGCAGCAGAAACAGGGAACCAGACATGACCTCAGCAGAAGCTCAGGCACAGATGTATGTCACCATGGCCCCAGTTAACCATAAACAAAGAAGGGACAAAAGATTCTAAGAACTAGAGGTCTAGGAAGTTTGCTGTGAGACTATATCTCCTATAAATGACAAGAAAACTACACTATATACAAGATACTTCAACAGGATGGCCACCTAAAAAATATTAGAACAATAACAACAGTAAATAGATAGGTATAGTTGGAATTTTCTTTGGTCACCAACCAGTTTCCAAATAAAGACACAGAGACTTATTAATTGTGAATGCTCATCCTTAGCTTAGGCTTGTCCCAGGAGCTTTTTAAAACTTAATTTAACCTGGTTTTGTTCATCTACCTTTTGCCTCAGGGCTTTTTACCTTTCTTTCATTCTGTATGTCCTTCTTTCCTGCTTATGCTGCATCTAGCTGGCTTGCCCCTAGTATTTCCCTGGTGTCTCTTTTCTTTCTTCTCTGGAGTCTAAATTTCTCCTCTTACTACTCTCCCTGCCTTGAAGTCCTGCCTAGACCTCCTCCCTAGCTATTGGCCATTCAGCTTTTTGTGCTATCAATCAGCTGCTTTATGCAGGCAAGGTAAAACAGCAACACATCTTTACATAATTAAACAAATCAGCACATCTTTATATAGTTAAACAATCATTGTAGAACATAAACAAATGCAACACATTTTTGCTTAGTTAAATATTTCACAAAACATAGGTAATGCAGAAGTAGAAAATCTTACTAGGTCCCATGCCTGACAAATAACTATTGGAAACTAATGACAACTTTAGTGGGAGAATTAGCCTTTCCAAGGAATTATCTCTAAATTGGTTATCCAATAGAAAATGGTTTGCCTTCAAATTACATACATACAGGTACTAAATGGACTCAGCAAGTTGTATTTATATATTTATGTGCACATGAAATATGTGTGTTTTTAACAATTTTAATACAAGAAAAAAGATAATAAATTTGAAAGTTATTGGGGAGATGAGAAAAATTGGAGATAGGAAACATGGAAGGGGCTGTAAGGAGGAAAGAAGATAAATGATATAATTATATTTTAATTTTAAAAAATAATAGGAGTAAATGTGTTCTTGACTATAATGTGCTGAGGCAAGTCAGCAGGCTGGAAACCCATGGAGTTTGTGTATGCATGTGTGTGTTGAATCATAATTTTTATGTTAGAAACCTCAAGTTCTTAATATTTTCAACTGAATGAATGAAGCTCATTTACATTATTGAGACCAATTTATCTTAAAGTGAACAAAAATTAATATCACTTACAAATACCTTCACAACAACATCTACTTCAAATTTTGACTGAAACTAGGCAACAAATGGGGCATATACAAATTTCCACACCACTTAATTGCATTTGGATGAGTAGGTGCTATAAGTAGGGATGTACATGTGTGTACACACATGCTCATGGTAGTCAGCTGTATCAATGCATGTCTCTCTCAGTGGTTCTCCTCCTTATTAACTGAGGCAGGGTATGACTCTGGACCCAGAGCTCCACATTTTAGCTGATCTAAGATTTTTAGAAAATACCTGTATTGCTCACAGGTCTTCTTAACAGATGTCCTTCACACCTGCCTCTTTTTTTTTTTTCATGTGTGTTTGAAGGATCTGAACTCTGGTTCTCACTCTCAGGCAAAAAAGGGTTTTATCTGCTGAGTCATCATTGCTGCTCCCAGTCAGATTTGTTAAATTATTTTATTAAAATCAATAATAAACTAATACAGTTCGATTAAAAAAATCTTACCAGTACATCTTTAATAGGAAAGGAAAGTAGTTGTCATTTCACATAATGAATATTAATGCAGTTTTAAAGATTGAAAAGAGACTTTATAAGTATAACTTCTGATTATCCTGATTATTACTAAGAGACACAATGTCAAAGAAAACTCTATGATCCTCTGGCTCTTATAATCTTTCTACCCACTCTTCCACAAAATTCTCTGAACATTAAAATAAAACAAATTCTCTGAACATTAGGTGAAGGAATTGTTTTGTGGATGTATCCATTGGGACTGTATTCCAAAACTCTGCATTTTGATTGGTTGTGGTTTTCTGTAGCTGCCTTTGTTTCTTGCAAAGGGAAATTTCCTTGATAGAAAATGAAGAATAAATACTTAATGTACACTTATTCTATGAGTATAAATACAAATGTTCAAATAGACAAAGAAGACACTTAAGGACATAAAAATGTCGATGATGAAAAGCTTACTAGGCATCCACCTTGTTCTAACTGAGGATAATTAGAACCAGGAAAGGTAGTATTCCACAGGGAAGACCACAGCAATGTATTCTCTAGTCAAATAGCCAACACTGGAAATGTACATACAAGTAATGCTTTATACACTGAAAGGGTATATTTAGAAATATTGTGTATATAATATGTGTATTAATAAATAGTGAAAAAGGACACTAGGCATTTTTCAACATGAATTTTTTATGGTTATGGAAGGTTTTTTTTTAAACATACTTTTACATACATTTATATGTCTGAGGTTAAATATATATTGTTTCTCATTTCCTATGTGGTATACAATCTTTTTTTAAAATTTTTAATATATTTTCTTTAATCTTTCATACTTATCACTTGTTTTTCCATTATATTCCTAAAAACATATCATAGTATGTAGCTAGAGTTTTCCTGGTCCTGCCTGGCCCAAGGTCAGGACAAATCTCTCTCACCCGCCAGTCCCGCAGCTGCTCAGACCCAACCAAGTAAACACACTGAGACTTATATTACTTACAAACTGTATGGCCGTGGCAGGTTTCTTGCTAACTGCTCTTATATCTTAAATCAACCCATTTCTATTAATCTATAAGTTGCCATGTGGCTTGTGGCTCACCAGTATCTTAATATCTTCCCATGGAGGCAGCTGGCATCGTCTCTCTGCCTCAGCCTTCCTGTTCCCAGAATTCTCTTCTCTGCTTGTCCCGCCTATACTTCCTGCCTGGCTACTGGCCAATCAGCATTTTATTTATACAGAGCGATACCCACAGCAATAGTCCATAGAAGCAGATAATATTAGTAATCAAAACTGACAATTGATGATTACAATGTAGCTAATTCTTCCAACCTACAAAGCAATATCAATTATTTTTTTACTCCTAAAGTCTACCTTGGAATACATGACTACTTCAAATGCAAGGTCAACATAGCCCTAGTCCTAAAATTAATCTAAAAATGTGTTGATATTTAATTAAAAAAATCACTCTGGGGGAAATATAACAGAGTTAACATTAAAAACAGAAAGGAGCATGTACAGAAAGATCTCTTTTATAATTCTATAATACATTTGACTAAACAATTAATAGATACCCATACTGTATGATAATATTTACCCTTTTCTTTTACTTCACTCCTATTTCATTAGTTACATTCCTACATTCAGGGTTTAGGAAGCGAACCCAATGGTTATAAGGTGTAGTTAATGATAACCCTTCCATTTAGCTTTCATACACAAGTGGCTGACAACTGTGAGTCAGGAAAGAAAAAAAGTAATTTAGACATGCTAAGCAATTTGGATTCTCAGTATCAAGCAGTCCATGTGAGAGTAAGCCCTGGTATAAAAGCATCTGATTGCATATCATTGGCAGTCATTTTTACAATTGTCATGACTCAGTGTTTTCTAGTAAATGCAGAAATAGCTCTGAGGTTAATCTTCCATATCAAAATAAAATGAGCAGCCACCTGCTCTAATGGCTTCTCACTGCTCTGAATGGGTTGACAGGCCAGAAGAGCAGCTGGAGAAGGAAATGCCTCCCACTGCCAGTGGTGTGTTTACCTAACACTACTTCAACTGATTTTACTTCAGTTTTCCAATGACATTTATCACTGTCTTCTCACTACAAACGCTATGTATATTGATAAATGTTTTTTAAAATGTTGCCATTTTCAGCAGCTGGAATTTAGTTACCAATTAATATTCTAATAACTTTTTACTGTTTATTTTACCATTTAATAACTAAAATGTTATATTAATATTTTTCTACATCATTTGTCATTGATATTTTGACTATCTTACAATTTTAAAATATCTTACAAATATACATTATGATGTCAAATTTCTGCTATTCTTATGTGATGATCCATTACTGCCTACCCTAATATTGGATAGTGTAGGTGGTATTAAATGATCACACTCAGTTGAGGCAAGTCTGAACTCTTCCCCCTGCATCAAGGCTGTGCAAGGCATCCCACCACAGGTAATGGGCTCCAAAAAGCCAGCTCATGCAGCAGGGACAAATCCTTATCCCACTGCCAGGGGGACTCCCAAGTAGATCAAACCACAAAACGGTCTCATCCATTTAGAGTGCCCAATTCAGTCCCATGCAGGCCCAGTAACTGTTGGTCCAAAGTTCTTGAGTTCCCACTAACCAGATCAGCTGCCTGGGTAGGTTTCCCCATCATAATTCTGATGTCCCTTGTTCATAGAATCCCTCCTCCCTCTCTTCGACTGGAACCTTGGAGCTCAGCCTGGATGAGATAATCATGAGTAAACTGAGGGTGAGGGGGCAATGGAGGGTAGGGGATGGGGGATAAGAACATAGGGAATGGGATGGTTGAGCTGGAACAGGGACGGCGTAGGAGAGCATTGAAAGAGAATACCTTGACAGAGGGAGACATGGGAATAGGGAGAAACTTGATGCTAGGGAAATTCCCAGGAATACACAAGGATGAACCCAGATTAGACTACTTGCAATGATGGAGAGGGTGCCTGAGCTGGCTTACCCTGGTGATCAGATTGATGAGTGCCTTGGATGTCCTCATAGAGCCTTCATCCAGTGGATGATGGAGGCAGGTGCTGAGATCCATAGTCAAGCACCAGGCCGAGCTCCAGGAGTCCAGTTGCTAACATTTTATAATTATATAGATGATATATATATATATATATATATATATATATATATATATATTCTGACATTATTATTACTGAAAATGAATATGTTAATTATCCAAAGCACAGCAATAGATCATTCAGCTTCAGTGTGTAGTAAGGCATGAAGAGATTCCTATTTATTTAGCATTGAGCTTTGTCTTATTTTGCTGAAAGTATGGGGAATTTCTGCTTTCATCAGTGAAATGTTATTCCAGAAATATTTTTGTCAAAGAGATAATTAAGAGTTTTAGAGAAAAAACTGATATGAGGAAAATAGTGTGCAAGTGTGTATGTCAATTTTAGAAAAGTTAACTAAAATTATCACATAATGCATACAGAAACCCATCTTGGTAATTCTCAACACCAGAGCATAATGCTACAAAAAAACTATAGCCTACATAAAGTTGTTACACATATACATATCTATTTGCATGTTGATAGCTCTTTAAGATATATATGCATATCTTCGGTTGCAAATATATTATTGAATTAAATAAAATACAGTCTTGTCCTACATATTAGATACTTAAAAGTGAAATTCCATATAATAGGATCTATCATAGAGAACATGCATGTTGAATGTATGAAAAACTTGATTCAAAAAAGGGAGACAGAAATTCACATGTCTTAAGGTATACCATGCATTCAGACATTGTTGTCCTAGAGGATAAGTGCAGTCTTCCCGAACTCACAACACTAATAATGGAAAGGCCATTTAAAGGAGTATGATTAAGTATTGGTACAAAATAAGAACATATGTGATGAAAAAATGGTATAAGTTTGTGTCTAAAAGATAGTTTCTGTTTTAGGTCAATGGGAGAGTAGCATTTTACACTTTAAATGAAGGTAGAACAACATTATGATGTGTGTTAGATACCATGCCAATAAATGCAAGCCTGATGCTCAAAAACATAGGGAATGCTTTATTAGCATAACTCCGTATTGTGACCTTAATAAGTTCTAGATGATTAATAAAAGTTTAATTTCAGACAAAAAACTAAGTAGCCAGTGAGGATATTTAGAAAGCTATATTATTACTGCATATTTAAAAGTAATCAATGGTTGTCAAATATAACATGAGATTTTAATACAAATAAACATACCAACATATGCACACACACAGCTCTCAACTTTTAATAGTAAATGTAAGTTGTGTTTTAAAGATGGTGTTAGCCGTACTTGTTACATAGAAAGTGTACCATGAATTTTGAATTTTTATCCTTACTGGGATTATTGATATTCAGTATTTTCCTTAACATGCTGTACACTATAGCAAGCCAATCTCAAAGTCAGCCATGAAGCCACAAGTATATCTGCTAACAGTAGTTAACTATGTCCACAGACTGTTATTTTCTGTAAAATAAATATATGAATTAAGATTTGAATTTTGATATTTTGAGTTTATACTAAATAGTAATGAACATCAATAGAAACATATTGATTTGAGAAAAATGTAAATACACATATACATAAGCATCCATACAAGTTTTTATATACATATATGTAGAAAACATAAACCTAAGTATGAATTTTGCTAAAATGTGTTAGGTAATCCATTTAGTCAATGTTTTTTCATTTCTACAATTTATTGGATTGCAAATGTTCTCATAAGGAATAATCATTATATAACTTATTTTCTTTGTTTGGGTTTCTTTAGTACAATAATATAACACTATCATAAGCACCTTAGCAAGATATGGTTTATTTCACAAACATTTTCACATCATAGTCCATCACTGGAGGAAGTTAGGACAGGAACTCAATCAGTACAGGAACCTGGAGGTAGAAACAGATGTAGAGACTATAGAGGACATCCACTTACTGACTTACTCCCGATGGGTTGCTCAGCCTGCTTTCTAATTTTCTTTCTTTAAGATTTTTTTGTTTTTATTTCTCAGATTGTAATTTAATTATAACATTTCTCCCTTCCCTTTCTTCCCTTCAAATATTTCCCATATACCACTCCCTGCTCTCCTCCAAATTCATGGCTTCTTTTCCATTAATTGTTAAGAATATATAAAGTTATTTGTATGTATGTTTTCAGTAATGAGCATTTATCACTGGACAGTGAATTGGGGTACTCTTCTCTGGAGAGGACTATATCTCCCACTCCCTGATCGACTCAGTTGCTTACAGGTTTTTTGTTTTTGTTTTTGTTTTGTTTTGTTTTTGGGCGTGTAAGTTTGAGGCCTCATGAGCTTTCACCAGTTCAGGTTGGCACATTCATTTGTGTCATGTCATCTTTGTTAGGCTCATGTTTGGGTGGTTATCTTGCTGGGATTTTACAGGCATAGCTTTTGATGTTAACAGGAGACATAATCCCTGAGTTTACGGTCTGATCTTCTGGTCTACAGTCTCTCTACACCCTTTTCCACAATGTTCCTTGAGCCTTAAGTACAGGTATGTTTTGTAGATATATCCATTGAAACTGGGCTCCAAAACATATATTTTGATTGGTTGTAATTTTCTGCTTTTTTCTCTATCTGTTGAAATGAGAAGTTTTCTTGATAAGGTGTGAAGACTACATTTATTTATGAAGTTCATGATTGCTTACTCAAGCAAGAACTATCTAGCAAAGGTCCGGCACCACTCAAAATAAGCTGGACCCTTTTATAGTCATCAAAAACCACCTATTATGAATGGCACTGAAAACTACTTTATTGTAATTAACTTTAATATTCCTTACCAGATTTACTAGGATGGGTAATTGTAGTGGATTCTGATTCAAAACACATTTGCCGATTGTGTTTATCCTCTACTGCTGTTTTCTTTATGTTTAATAGTGTAAAACCATATAAATGGTTATATGAAGAATTTCGAATCATATTTTATTCATTTGTAAAGCTTTATAAACCATCTACACGGAAAATTATGTTATATTTTAAAATCATTTATCACCTTTAAATGATTACATAATTCTATTTTAGCAAATATTCAATAATTCTAAAGCTCTGCTTGTGTTGTTGAGAAGTATCATCATATAATCTTAGCAGTCTTGACAGAAGTAGAGAACATTGCTTACCACTGTTTCATTGCTCTAAATTTTCTACATAGAGGTCTGCTATAAGAAGAGACTGAAAGATAACAAGTGGAGATGTTGGAACAAACACATACTTTAATTACTCCACACTTAGCAAACTCTGCTAGCAAACTAAGCTATGATGATTATGGAAACCCTTCTCAAACATCTGCCCTCTTCTATTTTTTCTTAATGATTTAAGGCCTGCACAAGGAAAAGAAAGAACAGGTGATACAATAAGATAAAAACATCTATCAATATAGTGTATTGCTAGGATCCATAAGAAGTGGGTGATGGAAATTACCTGTTTATAACTTCCTTCTTCCACATTAAAAGAAACAACTCTGGATTGAGAGTAAAACTGAAAACTTAAAAACTTTCCAGAGAAATAGATGTTATGAGGACTTTATGGCTAAAGGTGTGACATAAATCTTGTAGAGTCCACGCTGATCAGAAACAGTTACTGGAGGTAGCTTTGTTAGGACTCATTGGAAAATAAAGCAGATGAGAACAAAGCAGTTTGAAATGAGTTTGGAATAAAAAAAGTAGCACAACACCAAGTGACATAAGCATTTAAATATACTAGGAAACTTTGAAAGAATAGGTCGCATATTTCACAATGTACTTGAGTCTGGTAAGCCAGCTAATGATAACTTTATTGTTTACTGTGATATTATTCATGTGGCATATAACCATTACAAATGAATGGTAATCTCTACAGAAAAAGAGAAGATAAACTGAAAACAGCATCACAAATGAGTTACTTGTATTTGCTGCAGGATGGATGATTAGTAATATAGTTGTAGAATAAGACTCAAAACTTTTAGGCTGTTACATGATTTAAATGTCTAGTGGAATATGTAGCATTTATCGTGCAATAAATATGATAAAATAATTCCTAGACTCTCATAGTCATCCCATATGCTATTTTAGTAAATTTCATGATAATCTTTTGACTATCTTAATTAAAAGAACAAACAACAAAAACACTTCATCTCAAACAGTCACATTTCATTATATTTATTCTTCAGGCTTCATCAATTCTGTCAGTTTTATAAAAAAAAAATGCTTCAAGCCCTCAATTCCCTCTGTTCTGAGCCGTTTTAATAGGTACCAATTTGGCTTGTCTTCTGTACATTGCAGATTGCAGACAATGTAATCTTTAAATGATCAGCTTAAAAGACCACATTGGCCCAAGAGTGACATATTCATGTTTACAAGGTTGAGCAGACACTAAAAAAGATATCATCTGATTCTCTATCCTCTGTCTTTGAACTATACCTCTGTATCCTCCATCCAAGCTTGCTTTATTGGAATATTTAAATACATCATATTTTACCACTTCAGAGTGTTAATAGAG
Organism: Peromyscus aztecus; assembly: GCA_902168405.1. Taxonomy (NCBI): domain Eukaryota; kingdom Metazoa; phylum Chordata; class Mammalia; order Rodentia; family Cricetidae; genus Peromyscus; species Peromyscus aztecus. Next base: position 32,680 of record CABHPQ010171138.1, read on the forward strand.
GATTCTATCTCTGGGCAAAATGATCTTCCAGAGACTGGCATAGTTAACAGCTGTTTAGCTGAGTCATATTGAAAAGTTATTCATCAGAAACTTTCTAGGACCAGTTGCCCTATAGGATGTTCAAGTCACAATATTTTACCTACTTACCAATATTCACTCTGTTATCAACATCAATAATGACCTGGCATGATTCCCTTGCCTACCCACTCTCAACACAACATACACAAATTATTGGTCACTTCAGCTGTTATCACATTCAGCCAGAACTGTTTTTTCCTAAATGCGTCGTTTTGGGCAATGTTGATTTCACAAATAAGAAAAACAATGTTCATTATAGTTATATGAAGAAGTTACAAGAAAATTAAAATTGCAGACATTTTTGTGAGTTTCTTTGGTTGTTAGATATAATATTTTGATGTCATGGATCTAATACTTATTATTAACCTCTGCAATCTAACCATTTGTTTTCAATCTTCTAAACAATGATTCCTTTCACGCTAAAATGAAACCACAAAGCTCATTTTATTTTATTTTTTAATAGAACCTGTTTCCTTCTACTGGGTTGCCCTGTCCAGCTGTGATATGAGGGTTTGTGCCTAGTCGTATTGTAACTTGTTAGGCAGTGTTCAGTTGATATCTCTGGGAGGTCTGCTCTTTTCTGAAGGGAAACTGAGGAGCAACAGGTCTGGGGAAGCTGGGACAGAGTTAATACGAGGAGTAGAGGGAGAGGATACGGAGGTTGGGTTGCAATATATGAGAGAAGAATAAATAAATCAAAAATTGTTTTAGAAATTGAGACTGTTGCCTACTTCTGCTCTTATAATGCATTAGTGCTTATCATCGAACTATACAATCTGAAAATTTGTTAGTGAATTTCTAGATACGGTTTTCTTACAAACAAAAATGTGGCCACAGAGGTTTTGGGAAAATAATGTTTTGGAGTTGTTCAGTAGAAGAAATATTATAAAATATGACTTAAAACTGTGCATCACATTATGAAATTAAATATGATATTGGGTTTATTGGAACAATTTTAATTCAATAACTATAATCATAAAATTGGAAAGTAGGAACTCAACATTATCTATGCTGTCTCACGTACCTCAGAATATATTTTCCAAAACTATTAAAGAGAGTAGACTTTTAAACACTTTTAACCCACCTGATGTGTTATTACTAAAACAAATAAAAAAGACATTTATTTGAATCCGTGTGTATTTTTGCTGAGGCTTAGTTTCCACTTTTCTAGGTGAGCATGACCTTTATGGCAGGGAGATGTTGACTTAACACATCTACCTGGAAATTATTGAGAACATTGTAGGATAGTGGCTCTTCAATGTGGAAGATGCTTAACTTCTTCTAATTTATTAAATTAATAATGATCAAGATTGTGATTTTTTTGTGACCCCAAAACTCAGTCCTAAATAAAATTATCATATTCTGCATACCATACATTGTCACTGTACTCAAAAATTAACTTCTCTGTTCTCATCAGAATTGTCCCATTAAAAGACATGAAACACACATTTAAAAGTGTATTGCATTCATTCAACCATTTCGCAGTTATACTCTGAGAGGCAACTGCATGTCAAGCACCATTCGTGCAGAGCCCTGAAGAAACAAAGCAAATTAAAATGCATCATAGAAACTGAAATACTACTTCCTATTGAAAGTGGTATGTACAATGACCATCAAATATTCCCACAAATATGCATAACAGATCTTTGGAGGGGATAAATACAACTATGTGACTAAATCATTTGACAGTTTGGTTGGAAGACACTGACCATGATTAATATTAGGAGGAGAAATTTCATTTGAAAGCATTGAGAACAAGCATTTTGGAAAAACGAAATGTAGTGCTCAAATATCATTTAAGATAAATGAATTATAGAGAGAGAGTAATTCAAACAAGGACAGAAATTTAAAACATAAATGCCAAATTAAATGTAACAGAAAGATACAAGTTTTGCCAATTTACTAGAGCATTTTCTATTCTGTGTGGAAATAGCTCAATATTTGCAACTGTATAATGCAAACAATAAAGAGGCTTATTTGGCTCATGATTCTTCTATAAAGTCAAAATAGCCTGGTACAGCAGCTGGTGACGTTCCCCTTGACTGTGAAAGACCATGTCAGAGAAGCAGGAAGGCAAATGGCTACTGCAGAATGACTATTCAGAGGAGACCAATCTCCTTGTGATAACATATTCTCAGGGGAACTATTTTGGCTGTAGGACAGCTACAATAATTTCTTCCACCAGTCATGCATCCATGGCCTCCTTCCTTCCTCCAGACCCTTTCTCTCAGCTATTTCAGTGTTTCTCAACTCAAGCCACACTGTGGTCTTTTCTTCTGGCACTTGAACATATGGGGAAAATGTTAACACCATATCCAAACCATTATAAATAGTAATCATTGAATAGTTTAAAAAATTCACGAAATTAAAATTCAGTTATACATTTCTTGCAATAAATACATATATAATATATGGTGAAAGGAGACACATAAGTGATAAAATCAAAGTTTCTTAGTTAATGAACAAACAATTTAATGATATTATCATATTAAAACTATGATAAGATTCAATGAACTGTTACCATAATTTTAATGTAATTGAATGAAAAAGACAGAGATCAAGAAATTTAGATCATAATCATATAAAAATAGGCCCATGTGGTTTAACTTCTATGCATTTAAAAATGTATGCATATTAAAAAATATAACAAATGGACAGAATTATCAATAGACTATTATGGGAATATTTTATTGAGAAAGGATGTCAATATGGAAGTCATGATGGGCTGAATCTCCCTATGTAGCCCTGTCTGGTCTTCATTTTGCTTCGGCTTCCCAAGTACTGGGATTACATGAATGTATAACCACTGCAGATGTGTGTGACCACTAAAAGCTGGCAGCAGAATTACATAGGTGATATATTATATTGACAGATGATTAGCACGTCTAAAATGTGGTGTAAACAAAAAGATGGCTATGAAAGAGACACAAGTTTGTGATTACTAAATAACAAATTTATATAACAGATTTAAATGACATAAATTTTCTTTATAAATTCAATATAAATATGTATAGCAATCAATGGAAAATAAGAGCCAATTATACTGTACAGTGTACCTTTCAAGAGTGACTCTTTTGGCATAAACCTAATGAGATAATTATGTTACATGTAAGAAAAACATTTGATAGCATCAACTTAAGAAGCCCTTCTTGGTGTGACCCAGATATAAAGCAATTTGAGGGCAAAAGAGTGAAGCTTTCACCTCACTGTCTTCATGCCTCGATGTAGAGTGCATATAATTTATTGTTGCCACTGTTGCTGTGATCCTGTGGTGCCATCAGAGCCTATATACTTCAGTCCTTCAATTTGTGCTGAAGATCAGCTGCTCTCTAGGAATCCTGAAGCGCCAGACTGGCGATTACTGAGGCATCTTGCCCCATGTACTGAACAGCTCCGGGGTACTCAACCTTTCCAGTGTGGAAGCTGTCATTGTTGAACAATTCAGTGTGTATCATCTAAGCCAATCTAAATGATTCTCCATTATAGTAAGATTCATTCTATCAGTTCATTTCTGTTAGAGAATCCTGACTTCTAAAGCATCCACCAAGATAACAATAAATGATAAATAGTAAGAATGGCATGCCAAGTAGAATAAGAAACTATAAAAACTTAATCTTAAGACCAAAGATTACTTTCAGGACCAAAGTGATTTTTCTTTGTAATTAATAAAACTATTATAAAATTTAGAATAATAGTTGGTAGTAAGAATGCTTACAAGTGCTTTCTAATATTAAGTTAAAAGCAAATAAACAACTATTTTTAAAGTAAGCATGCTAAAGATATAAATATTGTCATTATTCAACGTTACATTGTAGAGGAAAAACAACTTTAATGTCTTATTATTTAATGCTGGTTAAATAATGAATGTAGTAATCAGCACAGTAATTTAAGAATAATAATGAAAAAAAGAGAAGAAATGTGGGAAGACTGAGCACATATTGAATCAAAACGTGCTTTAGCATTTTATTTACTGTGTTCATGAGAACAATCCTCAAATGAAAGCTATGCTATCTCATTTCAGAGTAGGAAAATATTGGGACAGGGATTCAAGTTAAAATATTTCAAACGTGTTGACCTTTTAGGATTAAAACCGTACTTTCTGTCTCTATGCTATTAGTTCTGCTGAAGCTCAAGGTACATGTAAATAAAAGAAAGATAAAACAAAAGCCTATAATTTGAAAGTATAAATTGAAAACACAGATTATATACATACTTACATATATATATATACATATATATATATATGAAAGAGAGAGGTATATACATATATGAGAGAGGGGGAATCAAATTATTCCATTAACAACAGAACTATGAACTGTGGCTACAGAATTTTGCTGTATTTTTAATTTACTTGGAAGAAGATTATTTTCCATTCTTTGTGCTTTCTCTTCACTCAACTGATAGTATTCTCATCTACGAAGATTACTTTTATGAAGGACCACTTGTCAATTGTTGCACTCAATAATTTGGAATCTGGTTTAGAAATCAGATCCTGAGTGTTCCCACAATGTAGAAAGTCAGTAGCTATGAATGAACCCCAAGACTGAACATTTCTGTGAAATTTTTGTATTTATTTTTAAATGTAACTTTCTTCATATAGACAGAAGAACAATCTTTAAAATAAATACTAAACATGCAAATAATTTATTAAATTCATTTAACAGATACTGACAAAATGTTTTATTGACTTGTTTGTTGGTATAGTAAAACTACAAAAATAACATAAGTTTACAAACATTGTTCTATATAAGAATAATGGAAAATGTTAACTTTCAGTAAATATAACAGATGTAATTTTTCATATTCTCAAACACTTAGCTAGGAAAAAAATTACTTAGTTGAAGTATAAGGCCTTTGAAAAACCCTATTATTGGGGATACATCAGTCATTATCAATAAGTATTATTTCTAACAGATATTGAGATATTTGGCTTTAAACTCTGTTTTAAAAAATTAAAATATGTATATATGCATACCAGTCTAATTTTCTACATAGGGTACTGTACAGTATTAAATGGAGCTGGAATAATTCTTAAATGGAATCCACTAAAGAAAAGTGACAGGCAGGCAGACAGGTTGGAAAGTATCTGCCCATACATAACTCAGCTGGCACTGAAATGAAAAATATTCCCTTTGGCAGATGAACAGCCTGGAGGTTGTTGTGTTTGTCATGGTGGGTGAAGGCTTTTTCTAGCATACTGTAATAAGTTTTACACAGCAATGGCAAAAGATGGATTTAATATTTTACATAAGCCCAGAGCATCAGACATGTTTTAAAGATTTAGAGAATTCCCTTCAATATATTCACATGATTATTTTTTCATTTTTCCCTGAAAATATTTTATATAGTATATTTGATGAGACTATAATATTTACCAACATTTCTTGTAAGCAGTTTGAAAAAGAAATTCCCCACAGGGGGGAAAAATCAAGTATCAGATGGTAAGGAAGGTAAGGCATTAGTTCTTCACGATACACCAAGCACAAATATGACTAAGGTAATACCCAGTTAGTAATCTTCATAGCTCACCCTCAAACTTACTCTATTCCATAAAGGGAATTGTTCTCCAGGGGCATCTGCTGAAAGCGTGTACAAAAGAAATGAAGTTAGTTTTATTAATTTACTTTCTTCACAACTGAATAGCCATAGCTTTATCCCTTTAGTCCCCTTGGCTCTATTTTCTTCCTTTCTTTAATAACAGTAAATGTGAAAAATCAGGATTTGTTTTATTCAGCTCATTTCACTGTGAGTTGCTTCAAGGAAGATGAGATTTGAAGCCATTCACCATAATGTATAAGATATCTGGATTCACTTTACTGATGGTGCTACACAACTACAAATGGCTCACTCTGGGATGCATTTTATTAGAGCTTTATGTCCTGAACTCCTGACTCCCTGTGAGTGGCACTAACAATTGTTTAGAATGAATTTCTGAGATACGTAAGCGGTGCTTCTCGTTTTCAGTGTTTCCTTATATGTGTAATAAACAGTTGTTTACAATATCATTAGGGGAATGCAAATTGTAGTATTTAGATTAATTTTCTATTATATCATGTGCACATATTCTTTCCAAATATCTATTTAGTGTTTAACCTGAATACACTTATTGTCGTTCTCTAATCTAATTCAGAACATCTCCAATGTAGGTGTTTTGAATAAAGTTACAAATTTTTCAACTGGTCACACTGCATTCTTCAAGGGATTTATTCATGTGTCATGATATATTGTGTCATGATATTTCATTAATAATGAAAAAACAGCATATATAAGATTCATGTATATATATTATGTGTGTATTTACATATTTATATAATATTGTGTTAAATGTATACAAATATTTGTATATAATAAGTATACAGAATTATTTTATGATGGAAAGAGCAAAGCAATGCAGTGAGTGTTGAGCTAAACTTTATATTAAAATATCAATCCTACACATTTCTATGAAAAAAATTTAAGCTGAGATTTGAAGTTCAAAACTCTCAGTGTTGTAGAATACATTATTTTATGTAGTACTGTCACCATATTTGGAAGGCCTAAATTAGAATAGATATTGCCACATATTGTAGGAGATATTCAGCAAAGTATAAAGGTGATGCCAAACATCTATGTTTTTGTTTATAGATAACCACTATGTATGTAAAATGTATTGATTATATGATTGCAACTTTGAACTCTTGTAGTTCTTACCATAACAAATGACAGTGTTGTGCGATATTTGATCATACTGTGAACTCCAAATTTGCATTTATATTAATTGAATAAAATCAGCCTTGGTTCAGCATGAGGAGTCAGCATCTAGTCGACCGGGATTAACCATAGAGAGATAAGGAATACAGAGAGCCAAGAATATAGAGACACACGAGAAGGAGTGGGAGGGACTTGGAGTTTTGGGCTTGTTTTGGTTTTGGACAAGTGGAGAGATGCATCTTTTGCTGAGTCTCCAGTCAAAAAGGAAGGTCAGATGGTTGTTTCTCAGCCTCTCTGATCTACCAGGTTTTTACAACCACATCTGATTTCCAATTATTTTCTGGTAAAGAAAATGATAGAGACTTAGTTTAAACCTACATATCTCAGCCATATCAGAGCTGTGGCCACGGGAATAGAAGTACCTCTTGTTCTCAACTAGCTCTTAACACTTAAATTAATCTATTTATATTAGTCTACTTTCTGCCAAATTGCTTGTCAACTCTCCTGTATACTGTATTGTAGCTAGAGTTTTCCTGCCTGGTTCATAGTCAGGACAAATCTCTCTCACCTGCCAGTCCCACAGCTGCTCAGACCCAAAAACACAGAGACTTATATTGCATACAAACTGTATGGCCGTGGCAGGCTTCTTGCTAACTGTCCTTATATCTTAAATTAATCCATTTCTATAAATCTATACCTTGCCACGTGGCTTGTGGCTTACCGGCGTCTTTACATGCTGCTTATCCTGGTGGCGGCTGGCGGTGTCTCCTTCCACCTTCCTGTTCTTTCCTCCTCTCTGTTAGTTCCACCTATACTTCCTGCCTGGCCACTGGCCAATCAGTGTTTTATGTATTGATCAATCAGAGCAATTTGACATACAGACCATCCCACAGCACTGTATGGTTTACTTGCTCCGGGTCTCACTGGCAAATCTCGTCTCTCTTCTTCAAGGAGTTCCTCTCTCTTCCCAGAAGTCCTGCCTATACTCTCCTGCCTAAGTATTGATAATTCAGCTATTTATTAAACCAACAAGGTGCCTTAGGCAAGTGAGGCAAAACAGACACATCTTCACAGTGTACAAGATTATCCCACAATGTGACAAGTGAGTAAACTCAAGAGGAATTAGTGTCTTATTAAAATGAATACTACAAAGACTCTTTCTTAGCTTACTAGTAAATGAGGAGACGGTTATTATTTATATTGGTGTATATGTGGAGGGTGGTACGCTCTCTTTCATTTTTACATTTCCTGGTCATGGATGTTGGCTAGAGACAGGGCACAAATTTAAATATAGTGAAGTTGTGGTCTATGCTGCCTGCACAGAGAAATTACTTAGGTCCTCATTCTAAGTAACATGAAACATACAACAATTACACCGTCTGTTAGGACATAAATCAAATTTGTATTTCTTACTTTGTTCATGGCTACAACAACATTCCTAGAAAAAGCAATTTAAGGGAGGCAGGGATTATATTTTTTTTTATTTCTTACAATTCAACGGAAACCAATCAATCATGGCTTGAAAATTATGTCAGCATGAGTGGGAAGCTGCTGGTCATATTGCTTCTGTATTCAAGGAGAAAGAGGGTAAACAGGACATGAGTCACATTAGTGACTCATCAAGATTCTGCTTCTTAAATCATTTCACAACGTTCCTTAACAGCTTGACCAGTTGGGTACCTAATATTTGGACACAGGCGCCTACAGTGTACACTTCGCATTGAAACTAAAAGTCTGCTCTAGAATTAGATCAAACAGTGGAGGAAAATACAATTCAATAATCCCTTTAACTTTTAAAAATAAATAATACAATGTTAAATGAGTCATAGATCAAACATGAATAAGTTAATACATTGAACATTTTTCTGATCAGTAATCAGGAGCCAGACAATTTAGTATCAAAAATCTGTGGGAAATTTAAGTAGGGAATGTAAGAAAATTAATTAAATGACCAATAGAAATCTTGATGATTTTAACAGACTAACAAAATAAAGCTTTTAAAAGAAACAGTAAGGATTATGTTCAATATGTGCATTTGAATTCTGTATCCTGTGTATTGTACTCAAACCCTATTTAATCATTATGAGATTTACACTGAACCTTGAGTGTGACACATGATTCCAAATCCCTGAGTAATCGACTACTCATTACAGGTTATTTTGTTGGTTTATAAATTAAAAACCTAAACTTGAAAGCTATGGCCACATTAAGCATTCTTATTTTTTAAATTATGAATTTTTAATACATAATACACAATACACAGTAATAATAAATTATATACACATTTTCTACAATAAGTATATAATTAAAATACAAACAGAAGATTGAGTTTATATTTTAAAATACATACAGATTATTATGAGTATACAATGACAGACTGCTCTAAAGTTGGAAAAAAAGAACCTAACCAAAAATAAAGCACCGCTGATAACAGAGGTATTCTATAAACCATAATCAAGCTCATTCTAAAAATGAACATTTGCTAGAGTGTCTTTATACCAATTATAATATTTAACCTTACTTTCAATACTGGTTTAACTAGATTAACTCTTCTAATTTGTCTGTTAACTGAAGAAATGATAAAAAAAATTACGTTTTGCTAATACAGAATCCTAAAACCTACTTACCATTTTTCCTTCTTGAGAGAAATGAAAAGGTTTTCATGTTATGTGATAACTACAGTGTTAGGATGTTTAGAATTGTTATTTTCACTATGCAAATGATATCAGTGAGGAGATATATATTTGTTTTTCCTATACATTTTAATGCATCACGAATGAGAATTATTCCACAAGATTCTAAAATGTTGAACACTATCATATAGGAGCATTGCTGTGGACACATAGAAATATATTCTAGTAAAAGAAATAGTTTTTGACCCAATTTTGATAAAATAACAGATGCAAATTTTCATGTTAGATTATGTATAGCCCCAACAATGTGTTGTGTGATATGTTAGATTTAAAATATATATAATTGATTTCACTAATATGCTGCCTTATTCTGCTTTCTGTTGCTAAGAGAAAGTACTGGCCAAAAACAACTTGTGGAAGAAAAGGGTTATTTGGCTTATTTTCTCCCGATCACAGTCCACTAAGGGAAGCCAAGGCAGGAACTCAAGCAGAGCGAGAGTATAGAGGTAAGAACTGAGGCAGAGGCTTTACAATACCTCTAGACTTGTTCCTTTATAGCTTGTTCAGCATGTTTTATTATATAACTCAGAACTGACTTCCCAGGAGGGTACTGTCAAAAGTTGCCTACAAGACAATCCAATGGAGGCTTTTTTTTTTTTCTTTTTTCTTTTTTTTTTCTTTTGCCATTGATGTCTGCTCTTCCCAGATGACCTTTTCTTGTGTTAAGTTCACAACAAACAAAAATCACAAAAGTAGGCAATGTCTATTTATTATTGGGAATTCAAACACTGAAAGCTAAATTAATTTTATTTGGTTTCACATTAGAACTGAATAGAAATAAAATGAAAGAATACACGTTTTTTTTAATGTGCATGTACATGATGTGTGTGTGTGTGTGTGTGTGTGTGTGTGTGTGTCCACACGCATGTCTCACTGTGTGTGAACACACTCGTGCATCCAGAAATAAGTGCATGAAGGCATAGGTCTAATGTTGAATTTTAGAACTCTCCAGTTTATTCACTGTGGCATGACAGAATCTGACAAGTAAGCCTAGAGCTTATGAATATGACTATTCTATCTAGCCAGCCTCCTCCAGGGGTCCCTTGAGTACTTCTAAGTGCTGAAATTACAGTTAGGCTGCTACTCCCATGCAGCTATGAAGTGGGTTCTGAACTTCAGGCCTCATACTTGAATAGCAAACATTTGTCCTGTGAGTTATCTCCCTAGTACAGATAAATTTAAATTCAATAAAAATCTCTGACACTGTATGACTTTCTGTTTTCTAATAACATATGTCATTTAGTAATCACATGTAATTACCAAGCTCTAGAATTTGTAGTTCAAGTAAGTACTAACTATCATTTCTAACAGTAACTCAGCTAAGTGGATTCACTTAGGATAAATGAAATTATTCAAAATGTGAAAAAACAGATGACTTCTCAGTAAATTCAGCAACCCCAAATCATTATATGAACAGGGTGATAAAATTGGAGACTGATTGAAAAACTATTCAAAGCTTAAATTGCTTCAAAATGCCCTATTATTTCAATTTGTGTTAGAAACTCATGTTATATAACTAAAGGAAAAGGTTAGCTTTAGTTTAACAGCAGAGTAGATTAAAATACAACTTGTTTATGAAATGGAATTGAAGCAGAGAAGAACTAAACAGATTGCTTGGAAACAATTCAAGTACAAATCTGTTCTTTTCTCAGACCTACTGAAATATACGCTGATGTTAAGAAACAGGTTTCAGATATTTACTCTGCCATTTAGAGCAAATCACCTTAAATACCGCAAAAAAAAAAAAAAAAATGCTTAAATTTATAAAAGTCTCTCGTTCACTGATACAGAACACGTTAAATTTTAATGCTAAACAGTAGCTTAAAATCTTATTAAAGATAACTGAATTTTGAAAGAAAATACAAACCAGTCTTGGCTTTTAAATCCCATGCAATTTTATTTCTCGTGACAAAATCAGCATGTATTTAAGGTTATGTCACTTTTACTTTATGATAATTTACTGGCACTCTACATCCAGGACTTAATTCCATCTCATCGCCCCTCTCATCACAGATGAAATTTTATGTCCTTTGCTTCCAATTCATGGTATATTAGTTGAAATTGACAGATGCTATCCTGCTTTGAGGTAAAGAATTGGAATCTTATTTCCGTGTCACACATTCCAGTTCAAGTCGACTTTGCAGGTCCAGTCTGGTTTGAGTAAACTCTCCCTTTTGCCTAGGACCTTTGCAAAAGTAACTTCTCAGTGTGGAGTTATAGAAACGTATGAAAGAAGATTTAGTAGCACATGGAGAGCTCTGCCACTTATAAATACTTATAAAGGTTCTGGTCTGAAACGATGTTCCTGAGAATAACTATTTCTACTTGAAGATGTTTCCATAATGTCATCGTACTGCCCTCTGTACTGCACCTGTCTATTTGTTAACATCTCAGAGAAAATCCTATTTCTTGCAATAGTAACTAAAAAAATCTCTGAGTTTTACTTTTATTATGCTCTACTAAAACAATAATTAACCAAAAATTCCAGTGTTCCTCATTTTCAATGGCCATCCAACTCCCTAGTTCATGCCAAAGAGAAAATGATATCATACCAAATAATAGCATTTGGTATTTTTTGTTGTTTCCCCATGATCCTAAGTGAGGACAATTTCAGAAGGCCATTTAACTTGATTTACATTCCATAATTCTCTTAGGGAGGTATATTCTGATTTGTCTTCGTCATAGCCTGTGAACAAACCTTTACATTTTTTCTACATGTGAAGGCAGTAGGTCCAACAATCCTAGTTTAATACATGAGAGAATATGCCGTTTTCTGACTCAAAAACCTCTTGCATTGTGTTCAACTCAGGCATGACTTGTTACATGAAAGTAACAGAAATAGCAGTAAGTTGTAATTGCCAAAGGTGACATTTATTAATTTAACAAACTCTGAAACATTGCTTATATCAAAAAAGAATTGTGGAAAAGTATTTGGCTATCACATTTCTTTTTAAAATTTAGATAGATTTTCTTTTCAGTTACCTTCTCCAAATATAAACTGTCAGCATTTGCCTTGTCTATACGTCTAAGCTATTTAACATTACATATTTTATGGGAGTTGGTGCTTTTCAACTCTTATAGTCTACAATTTTCAAAAGTTATACTAAGCTAAAGATGATATCAATATGTAGTATGCCTTTTAATCTATACAATTTCATCACGTTTGAGATGCTGCCATAAATAAAATGATCAGGAACTCAAGGATAATTTTTGCTTCATGGCCCTTAGAGGATCTTTGTGTATCTTTAAAAATCCATTTTTAAATACATTTAACTAATTTTAATTAAGTGTATGAGTGTGTATGAATGTGTTCGAATGAGTGCAGGGGCTCCCAGAGAAAAGAAGATTGTACACCAGATGCCTAAAGCTGGAGACACAGTCAGTTGTGACCTTTCAGACGTGGGTGCTGGGAAATTCTGGTCTCATGCAGGGGCAGGGAGTGCTATTAACTTCTGAGCTGCAGACAAAAATTCCATCTGCTTTCTTAAAACTATTGCTCTTTAATATGACATTAGACATAGATGAGCATTGATTTTAATTCTGGAACTACATGTATATTTGCACTCCCGAGTTTTACTTAAAATGAACTATTATAAGTAGTGTTTGACATCTTTTAATTTTCAAGTGTTATTGGAAGTTCTACAATGTCCATGCATCAATGGCTGCTTCCTCTTCATTGTAGGATATTACAGTATATAACTGTGCTTGCCGGGTGGGGGTGGCACACGCCTTTAATCCCAACACTTGGATGGCAGAGGCAGGCAGATCTTTGTGAGTTTGAGGCCAGCCTGGGCTACAGAGTGAGTTTCAGGAAACGCACAAAGCTACACAGAGAAACCCTGTCTCCAAAACAAACAAACAAACAAACAAACAAAAAACTGTACTTTGACTGGTGGGTACATTTTTCTATTGACAAATACTTGAATTCCTTTTTATATTTTATTTTATATTGGTGTTAGAAATAATAATTCTATAAACATTCATGTTACTGAGTCAAGACATGTTTTCATCACTGTATTCCTTTGGGAAATCATGTAAGGCTGGACTGACTGGTTTTAATCACAGACGTAAGTTTTATAGTCTGAGAAACTCAAGTATTTTCTAAACTGGCTTGCCATGCTACCCTCCAAATAGCAACATATGAGCAATTGTTTCCATGTTCTGCGTTCTTACAAACAGTCTGTTTCATTTTATCATCGCAATAGGTCTAGCATAATATATTCCTTTTCTTTTCATTTGTGTTGCTGACAATTACTTAGCTTGAATGTTTATGTATGTGCTTATTTGCAGTCTGAAGGGCTCTCTTGAGAAAAATTCTGTTGAAATGAGTTTGTCTGTCTTCAAAAAAAACATTTTATTCAAGTTTGAGAGAATATTTTTCATTGACTATATTGCTGTAAAATCCCATATTTTGTGCGGACTAATTGCCATGTTCATGCCTTAGGTTTGGAAAGATTCTTATCTATCTTAGGAAACACAGAAGCCAAAGACAATATTCATTTTCAACAAAAAAGAAAAGAAACACTGGCCCTGAGGTTAATAGTAATACTACAGAGAAGACAGGTCAGGAATAAACCCCTAATCAAATAGACATTCTTGAACCTTCTGCTGATGTTCTTGTCTGTTAAGTAACAACGAATTTAGAAGATGCTTTTCATTTTGATGTCATTCAGGTTGTCATTTTTCTATACCATTGATTTGGGGTTGGATTTAGAGGATGTAACTAGTCCAAAATGATGAAACTTTTCTTCCATATTTTCAACTAGTTTTGTAGTTGTAAGTTTCACATTTATTTATGTGACTCTTGCTGATTTAATTTTAATTGTGTGTGTGTGTGTGAGAGAGATAGAGATAGATAGAGAGAGAAAGAGAGAAAGAGAGAGAGGAGAGAGGAGAGAGAGAGAGAGAGAGAGAGAGAGAGAGGCAGAGAGACAGAGAGAGACAGAGAGAGACAGAGAGACAGAGAGACAGAGAGAGAGTGTACTTGGGCATGTCTATCTGCAAAGACCAGAAAAAGGTTTTTGATCCTCCTGGAATT